>JAQFZU010000378.1:0-28577 GCA_034696185.1 Henia vesuviana | reverse complement strand
TATCTAAAATACACCGTTTAAAAATGGTGTAAAACTTTAGGGCAAGCAGAAAATGAAAAGCAAAGGAAAATAAATGGTCCAAAGTGGGCTGTAAACCTGATCCCATTGGACACTGTGGACAGAAAAAAATTGCATGTTAACCTCAACGTGAAAAAAAAATCCACATTATAAAGTAAACTAAATTTAAATTTAATATTTAAAAAAATCCTGAAAAATTAAATAAAAAAATTTAAACGACAAAAATAATTAAATTCGTATTTATATAAAATGAGAAAAAGTGCTAAATAATAGAGTAGAATATTAAAGGAAATATAAAAAATTAATATCTACGGCAGCTACCAACTTCAATATAAACCGAGCTTCATGAATTCATTTTTTCCCACTGCACATAAAGGGCATAAAAACTTTAATGAGCCTCACACACGACACTGCAGTTAATTTTTCCAATATCTTCACAGATTTAACTCCACCAGAAAAAAAAATCACTAACAGCTTCCTCCAAAAGAACAAATCACCATGTTAAACACAAGTTCCATGCATATTTTTTTACTACCGTATTTCGGTTAAAAAAAAATGAAATCAAACGTTTAAAAGACAAAAAAAATATTCAATAAAAATGTAATATTTTACGAAAGCTGCAAAATAGCCATTAAATAAAGTGAAAGGAGTCTTAAATGGATTTTATTCGGGTGAAGCGAATGAAAAGTGAGTATATAAACGATTAGAAATTTAAAGCAAAGATATGAAAGAATGGCACGATCTGGTCGACCATGATCATAAATTGAAGTTGGTCGAGTTGAATGGTTGTGTGCGATGCGTCGGCCGGCCCATTAGCCACTCAGCGTGCCAAACACACGACAATAGGCGACACGCGACTGATGATGCACGAGCCACGCACATCCCCAAAAGTCGTCGTGTTCCCTCAGAGCGTGAAATGAGAACAGCACCCGTTCCGACAACCGTTTACTGTTGTGCCGAGTGATGACAACTTGAAACAGCCTCACCACACACGCAGCGAATAAAAGTTCACTCTAATGAAATGCTAGCTAAAAACTCGACGATCTCACTTTATTTGAATACAAAAAATTATTAATGATGTTGAGGTAGAAAATGGCGATGTAAAAATCGAAGTTGAAAACAAAGTTTCATTCCATTACAGATTTAAGCTTCCGCATCAAAGACCGAGGTCGCTCTACTGGCAATTAATTGCATTAAAGGGACAAAGACAATAAAAGTCTTTTATACTGTCGGAGGTTATAGGCCCTTTGGAAAACGAAATGTAATGAAATGGGATACGAAGGTCTCGTTATTAATTGCTTTTTGCGGTACTATTAAAGGGTCGTAATACCTCGTGATGAAAATTTAGAAAATTAACTCGTTTTGTTACAATTTGCAATTACGTGTAATAAGAAGATTAGTTTAAATGAGTTTGTGAATAAATTTGCGATTACATCGTGACCTAAAAACAATAAAAAGACATTTATTTATTCCAAAATATAAAAATACAAATTTAAGTACAAAGCGAAAAGGCTAAGAGAACGGAAAATGGAATTTTGAAAAGCAACTCGAGACGAAGAAGAAAAAACACCAAAATGGCTGCAGCTGACCCTAGGTCAGTAAGCGACCACTGCCACTCGAGGGAATATAGTGACCATTTAGGTGAAAATCGAAACACCTTAGCGGCCAAACAGGAAATTAAAACCAAGCAGATAAATAAATAAAAAAAAATAGAGAAGTTTGTCTACACCTGCACAAAAATGATTATTGACTGAAAAAAAGCACCAAAAAATGTACACGGATCGAGTACACATTTAAAGATGAACTATTTATTCAATAACAATAAAAAAATATATTTGAAAATATTCAATTTCCACAAAACTTTTAAATCCCTAGTCCCGTCGTGCCTTTCGCAATAATCCACGAAGGCGGCAATAAATTCCATCGAGATTCGGAAAACCTTTTCATCAACTTTCGTCACCAAAACAACTTTGCTGCATAACACTCAACATTTAATTTATAAAATTTAAAAAAATTTGAATAAATTTCAAAAATTAACATTTTTTTTTTTAAATTTTAGTTATATTAATTTTCGACTGTAAACTATAGCATTACCAACACCATTCGATTTGGCAACAATTTTTTTCCTGTGCTCCAAGATTAACATTTTAACTTAATTACGCGCATTAAAAATGCACATTGAACAATGCACTTGGGGGAATATGCAATTTCCTTAAGCTTATCAACACACATCCCCCTTTTAATGTGCTTTTTTAAAAAATGCTAAGTGATTTTCCATGTTTTTGCAACTCTCTCTGTTTATCTTTAATATCATTAAGATTTTTCTGGCCAACGGCTACCCTCAGAAATTGCCTTCTCAACAAAAATGGCCGCCAAAAACGAGCATGAGCAGTAGCAGCACTCGAGCGTGTTACGGCTCAGCCTATGCTTGGCTGCCTTTTCGGATTGCATTTTAATTAATCTGAATAATGCATCGAGGCAATGCTCAACCCCACAACGTAAATACTCAATTCCCTCTAGCGGCAACATTGAAAATTAAAAAAAAATTAAAAACATAAATAACAATAATAGCAAACACCCGAAACAACACTAAACTAATCCCCAACGTGATTTATAATTTCGATGGAAAGTATCGATAAAAGAACTCGTTTGATTAATTAAATTGAAAAGAGTGAGTCGAGGAAGCCTCTGCTTACAGTTTATCTCGCAAACCCTCATTTGGAGAAAAGGACAACCCATTTTCTGGACTCTCATTTGTGGTTGGCAAATGAGCCACCAGCACAGACCAAGCTAAAGCAAAGAACAAGATAATGGAACTACTTCAGACGCCCATGCGATTAGCACTAATGCACACACTTGTTTACTAAGTTTTACCACTGGCTTCTTATTATAAATAATTCACATCAGCCACTGCACTTTACTTATATTTTTACTCTTTTTTTCTTTATTTTCCACATTCGCCACCTGTGGTCATATTTACTGTCCTCGTTGAATCGAAAATCGGTTAAACATGGGTTTTCGCGGGGGAAACGTTGGCCGGGGTTTGTTCGATTGTTTGAATAAAAGCGTGAAATCCCCGATGCGGATATACAAAACTGAACCTTTATGGATTTAACACGTGTTACGATGTTTAGTTTATAAAATGTAACTCGAAAGTTGTCAAATTGGAAAATGTGGAAAATCTCATTAGAAATTTAAATTCTTAAATGCGGATGGACGAGGTGTAAAGTTTAAGAAATTAAAGGGTGATTAGAAAATGTGAGATTACATTTAAAATGCAATTGAATTAATAATAAATTTTTGGCACTCGATTGGAGTCACCCTTCGGAGCCATTTGCTATTAGAGTGAATGGTGGTTGCCATTTCTAGCTCGAATGACTTTACTCGCCGGCTCCTCAAGGGGTCGCTGTACGACCGGAAATGAAGAGACAAACTGCGTGAGTATGACCTCCCACTGCACTCCAATCACGGGTCGTACGGGAAAATCCGGAGAATCTTCAGTTTAATTATCAGATTCTCAGGTGCCGCATCACCTGCGCTCCCATAGGAGTGCGCAACGTAAATAACCTGAGGGATAAACGCGATTCTTTGATCGTTCTGTAGATGAAAAGAGAAGAAATAATACTTTTAGTAATGCCTTATACCGCGAAATAAATAAATAAATTAAATACAGAAAATAAAGTGAAAATTAAATTTCGTAAAATAAATTTTAAAAAAAAATTTTATCATTAAAAGTTGAGTTTCCCATAAAATCCAAGGTCTCATAACTCATGTGAGAGGTGTAATTAATGTGCGCTATCATTCGTTTTTTTTCCCCCTTCATTTTTTCTTTTTTCACAGCCATCTTTGACAAGTGACAAAGTCAAGTGACAATTGGTGAACCCACAATAGCATCGGTTCAACCGAGCAATGAGGCCAACTTTAATTAATTTTATTTTATTTTTATTAAAAATAAAAAAAACTAAAAAAATTATTTAATTTATTTTATTAATTGCGAAATAAAATTTTACAACATTTATTTACATTATAAATATTTAATTGGAAACGAAAAAATTCTTTAACGTTAAAATCGCATTTAATAAATAATTTATTTTCAAACTCCTATTTTATAATTGCTTTCGCAATAATCGGTTGTTTAAAAGGCCTCTTTAGCGAGCATTTAAAGCGCCAGCAATTCCCTATGGTCACACGTAAATATCGACCGATTGCAAACAAATGTTTTGTTTTCCTAACTGCAACGGACAGTGATTTTTCGCAGGTTGCCTCAATGGAAGCCAGTTCCCCACTTTTTATATGCAATTAAAGTGGTCTGGATAACATATTAATGATTCATGACGGTTCACAAATGAGACAAGACGAACTAATTGAAATGAGATTGTAACAACTGTCACCGAAGCACTTGGCCTTTCCTCAATAACTATTAAAATGCTATGAATTTTCAATTGCTATTTTATTTCTTTCCTCTTCAATTTTTAATTATTTTTCAAAATTTAATTTTTATTGTTACAACTTTTATGAAGTCGATTTTTCATCCGATGTTTGTGACATTTCTCATAAAATTAGTTAAAGATTAAAATTTAAAAAAAAAATCCTCTTATTTCATTTCTTTTAAGTCTTAAATTGATGATCCCTACATTCACATTTATTAAAGCCATTTCAACGTAGAAATACGTCTTGTGTTCGATGAATCATCTTTTCTTCGGTGAAAATCCCACGAGATGTGAAAACAACCTTAATCCCATGTTCAATGAAGAATCCACGCGCAATGTCGCCAATTTGTGTCACAAGAGGGAACTAAACAACTTGTTTTGCACATATCATTATGCTGAGGCAGTTGCTTATAACTTAGCTCTTCTGAATTTTTAATCGAATAGGCTTTAAAAGAAAAGGAAAAAAAAATTAAAAAGAAAAATCGATTAACGCTCATTTTCTAAGACATTCATTGGAATATCGACATTTAAGATATTCTGGAGTCTTATCAATCCGAGTCCAATCGAGAGAAGGTTGAACCCATTAGCGCCTATTGTAAGACCAACCCATGTATGTTGAAAGAGCACGGAGTCGTTAGTTTGCTATTGTAGTCATCGGACGATTCAGGTTTTCCAATTTAACACCTCGCGAGAAAAGCCAGTCGAGTTGGGTGGATGAAGAACTTAAAAAGACTTTTTGGAACTTGGATTCGAGGTTTGCTTCGATTGTAAAAAGGTTTATTGGCAAGTGCAAGTAGATTTTGTCGGTGGGGATTTAAAAAAAAATATTATAAGGGATTTGTTGAAGAAGAAAAATTGTGACAGTTAATAATGCGGGTGCTGAATAATTCTTGGTTAGAAAAATATTAAACTTAATTTTGTAAGTCAATATGAATTTCTAAAAAAAAGATTCTATAAATAAATGAACTTAGGATCAATATTAAAAATTTTTAAATAATAATTCATTATTAAAGGTTATCTAAATATTTCTTTTTAAATCAGAGAGGGTTAATGTATTCTTCAATAATTCAAAGTATTCAAAGAACAAACAAGCATCAGAGAACCAGCCTGAGATGAAATAGCGTCATCTGGTGCTGCTATGAATATTTGAATAAAGATTCGAAGAGTAAGAGAAAAATGGATAAAAAAATTTAATAAATATAAATAAATAAATATTTAAACGGATAAAAATTTAAAAGACTTAAAAAAATATTTACAAATAATTTAATTAAAAATATAATATTTCAACTTCAACTAAAGTGTGAAAATGCAATCTTTATAAAATATCACGAAATTAAAGCCAATTTACAATCTGAAATCCTGAGATGAAGATTTAATTAAAGGTAAGTCTCTCTAATAATAGCATTAATGAGAGCAACTGATTACTCCAACAACGATCCGAAACCTATTTCCTTTCCTAACACGCGATTGCTTATCGCTAAGTTAAGGAAAAAAAATCAGCAAAAAAAAATAGAAAAATCTTCAAAAAGATTGGAAAAAGGAAAAAGTAGAAAAAATAAATAAAAAAAAGAGGTAAAGTGGTCCAACAAGACATTAATGATGACACCCAAAAACATAGACGAGACACTCATCCAAGCTTAGAAGTGGAAAGTGTTTGCTTTGGTTTTTTCCACCACTTGTGCGAGTACAGGAAAAAGTGTCTATACTTGTTCTATCATTAGGAAAGAAATAACAAAAAAAAATCAATGAAAACAAACCCATTTACGAACTAAAGACAAAAAAATCCCAAACCCGAAACACAAAAACCACACCTTTGCACTTAAAATCAGATTTAACAAAAACAAAATAAAAACAAAAATGGTAACTGTAGAAGTTACATTTACAATGCCAGTAGCAGACAATGGGTTTAAATATATCTTGGAACCGTCATTTCTTATGGCATTTCTTCTTAAAGACGTCGTAAATATGTCTCTTATAATATAACGGCAGTGCCATAAAGAAAAGATCGAGTTCCGTTTTCTTTGTATCAAACTATGAAAAAACCTCACATTTCATTGCAGAAAAAACCGAGTAAAGAAAAAATTGTAAGGTATAAATAATTAATTCGTAAATTATATTTATTTTAATAGGTGTAACACAACACGTGATAAAAGCGTGATTTTATCTTTCCTCATGAATTAACATCAATGCATTAAATCTCTCGAGACTCGCTTTCATCGCGCCCCACCAAAAAATTATTTCAACCGCGCAACCGATCGACATCGTAATTAACTTAAATAAAGGCAAAACAATGCAATTTTTCTAGTAAATACATTAAAAAATAATAACACCCGACTAATCTATCAAAACACTTGGCTAATGACATCGGACTCACTTAATCTTGAGCGAGAAATATTCTTCTAAGGCAATCATCATTAAGATAATTGCCTATCCCGGATCAACGTCGGAGCGCGAGTTATTGCAGTTTCACCTATCCGAGACGTGCAGATGGAGATGTTAAGCAGCATATGGTCGAAATTAGTCGCAATTGTCATTAGTCAATGTTCAAATTTCAGATGAGGCTCATCATCCAATCCATTCGCATACGACGTAGAGTTATTGAATAATAAAAGTTGGAGGTACTCGTATTAAAAATGCACGCTCAAAAGCATGAAAGGAATCAATTCAAAAGTGTTTACCCTATTTTTTCTTTACTACGACGCCTCCATGCAAGACTTTTACATCTTTCTATTCAATTTTCTAGTGCACTTTACTCGCAATTTCAAGTTGCGAGACCTCGAACCTACTCAACGTCTTCGACACCTGATTAGAGAACTCGAGTGCGAGTCGATGCACACCTGATTGGTCAACAACTCGAGCACGAATATGCTTCTTTCCTGCGGAAAATAATAAAGAGAAAATTGTATATACACCCCTACGGTCAATTGTTTTTCTTTCGTTAATGGGGCATATTTGGTATTGAGCTTCTAATCGCTATATGACGATCGAAGTCAGAAAAGCGTAATTAATACGTCATTATTTTTAATAATATATTTATAAATTGATTATAACTTAAAGATATAAATATAAACCAATAAAATCAGCTTCCGCATAGTCTCTAGTAATTATTCAAATTCGCATTTTAAGTCTAAATTGCAACATTTTTTTATCATTCACTTCTGAAGCATAATAAAGTTTGCTATTCTTTCCATTTCCACAAACCATTAATCAAAGAGACACATCAGACAAAACCAAGCCAAAAAGAAGCGTGGATTTGACTTAATCGTGTATTTCCTAGTGCCCACCAATCGATAAAAGATCAATCATCTGATTACTCAACACTATTTTTTACTCCAATTTGATCATCACTCAACATTGACTAACTAAAAAAGTACAACAACTCATTAGGGGTTAAATGCAATCAACGTTATTCGATGCTTATCTCGATGCAAAAAAATAAACACAAAATAAGTATCGATGTGCAAAACACTCGCAGCTAATTATTTATGCCGTTTTCAGATCCATTATGAAGATTAAAATAAAAAATTTAATAAATAAATGATTGCGTTTTAAGATTGTACAAATTTGACGCGTTTTTCTCTCCGGTTGCATCTTGTCAACATCGCATAACAGCATCCATTTTACCTGTCTACTTGAAATGTGATATGTTTGGACAGGTGCAGCTACAACTGGCACATTTGAATTTGTAATGTGGAGACCAGCTTAGACCCATTTCCACATATCAACCACACTCCATTTTGCATGAGCTTCAACGTATGAAAATACTGTATAAGCACAAATGTGCAAATGGTTCTTTCTTTGTTAAGAAGGGCCCATTGTTTTAATACTGGTTGACGCATACAACATTTTGAAGATAAATTTTTCGAGTGGGAATGTCACAGCAGTGCCTCACTTATGACACTGTTAAATATGTAATGGATAGTCACACACACGTAGTACGGCCTCCCCAATTCTTATGTATGTAAACGTGTTAAATAAAAATTAAATTAAAGCTGAAATTTGTTATAATATTCTATACAGGCGATAAATGTTGGAATTTAAATAGTTGATTATTTAAATAAGTTTAGAAATGGTGGGAACTGAAAAACCGTGATTTGAGAAAATTTTTCTGAATTAAAAAAACTTTTTTTTTTAAATTGAATTTATTCATATCTAAGGTTTCTGTTTTTTTTTTATGAAATATGTATGAAAACCAACAGATTTTTCTTTTTCCATAAAAGAAGAATTTTTCTAGCAAATTCCTCATTTTTTTTTCTATGAATTTCTATTTTTTTTAAAGAAAATTTTGTTGAATTTTTTTTATTTTAAAAGAAGAATTTTATTTTCAATAAATTTTGTTATTAAGAAATCGTCAAAATCATTCGATTTGACATTACTCTTTACCCCCGAGCAAATTCTAATAAAAATAAATAATTCCTTAAAGCAATGCTAATTTAAAATGAAAAATTGAAAGCGAATGATTGTCCTAGAGTAATTTAAATTAAAATAATTTTAATTAAAATTTAAATTTTTCATCGAATATCGCGCAACTCGTTTCTATTCCTAATGAATAGCGACAACATTCAGCGTTAAAAATACATCTTTTAATAACAGATGCTAACAGTTACGTCAACCAGTTCATCTTTAAAACTTATACAAAATTAGGCAATTATGTTTGTGTTACGATCCACTTTCATTCTACGAAAACAGACAGACAAACTTGTCTAACAAACGATTCAGCAACAGCAAATTTCGTAACAAACTGTTCCTTTTAACCTTTAAAGGCCACTTACGTTCGACATTTAACGACTGTTACGACCTCGACAAAGATTTATTTATAGAAAAAAAATTATAATTAAATTTAATGTAAGCAAGTATAAAAATCCCCGCATTTTCACTTTGTTTCAAATCAGCAATGAAGAAGTCAAGAGTCTATTGTCTTTTTATTGTTATCATCCTTTGAAAACAAATAGGGAATAGAAAACTAATTAAATAGTGATTAAAGATGACATTTTAAAAAAGTTTACGTCCCAATCCGTTCCTCATCGCAATCTTTGATGATTTTCTAAAAGCCCATTCACTCCTTTAAATAGGCAATGATGAGTTTAGTGCCTGGAATTGTCCAATAAAGTAAAGTTTATAAAAAGAAACACTTTAAAAAAAATTAACTGCTTCTAAAGTAAATCTTTTTAAAAAAATTCGTCATTTAAATACAGAAAATAAAAGAAAGTAAAATCTAGAGTTTAAAGTATACGATTATAATGGGCTATCTGAAATGATAAATTTTTAAGAGCGCTTTTTAAGATTGTCTTTTAGCAGCGAAAAAATTTGAAAAATAGCAGTTAAAAGTTAATAATTTCGACTTGTAGCTGTATCGTCGTAAATGTGCACTGGAGAGTTGAAAATTTTGATCGTCATTTATTTCTAACGATCGCCGACTAAAGCATTTTGTGAGCGCAACAAGACAATGAACTTTCCCCATTTCGCCTTAAAAATGGCTTATACCATCGAGATTAGAAATTAACCGATTTTGACTTCATTTTTTCCCCATGATTAAAGACAAAACATGTTTTGCGTTTATAAATAGTCAATCTTGTTGTCTAATCTAAAATTTTTTCCATGACAACAAAATTTATAATTCACTGTCGATATATCATTACAAATCGATTGGAACAAACAAAAGGGTTCGTTAAAAATGCAAAAAGGTATGGGAAATTAAGTTACAAAGTCGACTTAATCCCAAACTTGGAGGACTTACAGTAGCACTAATTACCGAATCCGCAAACCAGACGCAATTTGTTGTCTGCAATGGAATCAGCCATTACGAAACTAAATCAATTCTATTAAACAAAAGGGCAAATGAAGCGATTAGTATTAACTCGAATAACCTACAATTATTTTAGACTGTTTATCACTCTTTTTATTTTCCCATTTATTTATTATTAATAATTCCACTAATGATATTAATTCTCCCAATTAATTATACCATAATTGGCTTTATATGATATATATTTCATTAGTTCTATTATGCACTCGCTGTTACAAGGATCTCACACAATCAAGTATAATACTAAGGATAGCTTTTAACCCTTGTTGATAAAACATCCACTGGATACTTAGTAAAAACCCGATAAAAAAGTAAAAAGATGCAACAGACATGACCCTAAAATCAGTTTTTATAGTTACATTAAGCAGCAACTTCCATCAAAACCAAACACGTGTTAAATTTGTGTTCCTTTTGACCTTTAAGGGCGGGCTTTTATTAAACGTCAGTCAGTAATAACTAAAGTTTAGCTAACTTTAAAGTATGGTTAAAAACAAATATTTAAAATAAAATATGAGATAAAACATACATAAATTTAAACTGTTTATAAAAAAGAGGAATATAAATAAGTGATCGGCAACCTCAAGTGAGCCCACGATCTGTCAATATTGGGTCGGTGGCTCGTTATTTTCAAAGATATTGGAAGATGGAAAACGGGTAAGCGAGCAAACATGGAAATTATTGACGACGTCGAGCTTTTAAAGTATGGTGAATATTCATGAGTTGAGGTGAAACCCTTCCCTTGTTCGCAGCAAACCAATTGTTTTGATTGTCCAACATTTTACTGGAAGCAAAACCTATCCAACAACTGCACTCCTGATTTATCAGTCGACCCATCACTTGCACCTGCTCACCCATCCTTTCCCAGGATTCCATTTGCTCGAAACTCGCACCATCCACATTCTTTCTTTTCTCTTCTGTCGTCTTGCACACACATACACGCACTCCCCCGCTGCCAGCGCCGTCTTCCTATCTAAGTAGCAATGACGTTTTAGGCAGATTGGAGAAGACAAATCGATAGGACACAGACATGGACTGACATGCGAATTTCGAGTTTGCGCACAAGAACGTCTATACTGAGTAAAGAAATGGGAAAAGCAGATAAGATGAGAGCCAACCTCATTAGCAACGGGACCTTGTAATGGATAGGAGAAAACAAGAGATTAAGTCGATTTATCGAAGAAAAAAATATAAACAAATCAACTACGATTGAACGAAGCTGAAAACTCTACAATTAAAGATGTCTTATCCGATTTTAAAATTCCAAAAGCAATTTAATTGTATATAACTCGTATTTAAATATTTTACGCAATTTCACACAAGATTGAATCATTAATGCGTAAATACAAATTTAATTTCTTTCATTACTTAAAAAATAGTAAAAAATAGAAAATAATAAATAAAGCAAAATGAATTGAAGCTTAAAGCGAAAAACAAAGACAAATTCATTTAAACGCTTGATTCTGATTGCAAATGTCCTCCTTAAGCTGATTGCACGAGCGCATTAGCAAGCCGCCATTATGTTAATTCTTCATTTCAACTTAAAGCTCAATCCTAAATAAAATGACTCTCTCTTTCACTAATTTACAGCATTTGCTTAAATCTTAGCGCAAATGCTACATTTATACCCCAGCGTGTTAAATATCTGCATAAATGTGGTGAGTGATGCACTCATTTGCCCCGCTTTTAATTTAGTCCTACCTCAATTTACTAGCGAACCGGACTCCCTTTATGCTCATTTCAACGCGACTGCACACAAACCCCTAAATGTAGAGCGCGCAAAACAATAATAAGAAAACAAGAGCAACACTCGACTTTACACCCGTCAACATTCAAAGCGCAACTCAGCCTTAAATAACAAAATTTAAACGTCATTACAGTGCCAATAAAGTGCGCGTGCTTTTGCAAATTTTCCATCCGATGCGCTTGATGATCAACTGTTTCGCCCCCTACACATAAAACGGAGCTCATCATCAGTTATAGGCGTTCGCATGGAAGAAACTCGGTGCGCAATCAATCACGGGAAATGCTAGTGATGGGAGAAACGTACAACATCGAAGCGTGAATAGACTGGGGAGGAGTAAAAAGAGAATGGAGAAAAGAAGAGGTTTCAAACCCGACGAAAAATGGGGGAAAATGCTTTTCAATTTTTCTTTTATTTCGCTATTTTTTTTTTTTTGGCTTATTTTAAATGGTTACAGGATGTCTTCGTAAAGAATTTTACAATTCAAAATATGAAAATATAATCAATGGCGAATGCGATATTTCCTCGGATCAAAATCGCCTGAAAAATTCATTCGCTGTGGTATTGCTTAAGGATGTGGTCAAGAGATTAGCGAGTGAAGAGCTAACATTCTGACCTCTGGATATGTTTTCATCATCAGAAAGTTATTTATTTTCCAACTGATTATCTGGAAAAAAGATCGTGAAATAAAGTTGGTGGTTGTTATTAAAGGATATGCTTTATTTAATGTTTTCTTTAAATAAAATAATAAAAAAAAAAAAAATTTTCTAAAAAAAAAGTTTTCTCTCGAAATTTCAAAGGTTTCTGTTAAGAATAAGAAAAGTAAAATGGTTTTATCTGTTCACGATCCGTGACTTTCTCGCGTCAAATCAAGCAAATTGTAACGAGTCCATGTTTAAAAACTTAACTTAATAAGAAGTTAAAAGCTAAAAAGGCGTGCGGGTTTTTTAATTAAAAAATGATAATGCCTATGTGTGTGGGTACGTAATTAAACATCATTTTGTGTCTTTTATATACACGATTTTCAAGCGATGAAGTTTTGCAAACTTTATATGGCTTTTAATTAAGAGTGGAATTTTGAATGGAAACACCTGGCGATTTTTTTTCCTTCTTCCAAACTACCGTAAACAATTCCCCTTCCAATTCCTATTTATGCACGCAATTCTTTTTCAACCATTTTTTTTCACTTTCCCTAGAAAATTAATATGAAAAAAGGCGACATTTAAATAATCATTAGTGGCAATTTTTAAAACTTAAACATTTTTTCTCCATCTCAATTTCTTCTTTGTCTTCGCGCGTATGGATACAAAAAACAAGGTAAAGTTAAATGAAAAATTAAAGAAAAAGAGAAATTTATGATATTTTTCTTTCAAAAATTTTTAATATTTCTAAAAAGCATCTGTCAAATTTAGTGCATATCTAATGTGCTTTGGAAAACATTTTTCTTAAGCTTAAAGAAAATCTGCCACATTTTTCTGCCGTTTGTGGAAACCTTCGTCGCTCTCCCCACACTCCCGTAATGAGATTTCAATGTAGCTCACGAATTTGTTCAGTCAAAAACAGAAGCGTAATGAAGGCAACAGACGTTGTTGTCAATATAAAAAAAAAATTTAACATTAAACTCGAGTATATTTTCAACCCGCAATTCTCAAAGTGCAATGACTGAGTGTATTTATGTGAATCGAGCTTAAAACTATCGACATAATTTAATGCGATTGGAAGTAAATAAGTTAATTAATATTACTCATCTCGAAAATAGTTTCATTTAATTATTGAAACCGCAAAATTCTTTTCTTATAAACAATTTAGAATGTGGAAATTTAATTTTCCCAATTAATTGAGTCTTAATTGCTAATTAGTGTATCTAAAATGAAACTGGAATTTCAATTCAGAGTTTCTATTGCTATTTAAGTATTAACGATACGTCCTAGTGAGTATAAATTTTAACTTTAATGTCTGTGACGTATAATATGCGCAAAGTTTATTATTCTAATCTGTTTTTAGTTCTGAAACAAGTTTATACCACATCCTATTACCCAAAAAGTTACTTTAAGGAAACTTTTACCCCATTAATCAATTTTCTTTATCCAATTATTTTACAAAAATTGGATATAGGAAAAATCCTATAATTATCAACAACCCAAACTTTTTTTTTTTTTTAAATTTTACATTTTTTCTTATCCTAAGACTTAATCACATGAATCTCGACGGCTTCGATTTTGTCATTCGGGAAAAAGTTTTTTTAAAGAGAAAAAATTAATAGAAAAATAGGATTCGGAATAATCCTTTAAAATAAGATAATAATTACAATTTTGAAAGTGAAATAAAATTTGTGAGTGGTTGTATATAAACATGAATAAAAGAAGAAAATAAAAGTAAAAATTCACCAATAAAATATACATTTGCACTTTTATGTGCACTTTAAAAATTACTGTAAAAGCATTATACGACAATAATTTCTGCAGTTTTTTAAATATTTAAAAAAATAATACAACTTAAAAAAAAAATTTTTGTTTTAAATGATGAAAGCATTTCTTAGAAAAATTTTTTTAACGTCACCTTCAGAGAAATTTACTCGTTAAAATATAAAAAAATTTAAAAAGAACATTTTATTATTTACAATAATTAATTTAACAGTTTGAGCATCGCACTTTGTGTAATTTAAAGTAAAAGATTTACGTTGAAAATAATTCAAGTCGACTTGCATCGTAATCTACCGAAGAATTTCAGATTGGAAAATACCAAACAAACACTAAATCCTTTAACATTCCAGCTGTGTTTTATCTACCATCAAATCACACCTGTGACTCTCTACACTATAAAATTCCACCAAAAACAAAAATATTGATTACTGCTTACAATGTTAAAACACGGGCACATCTGCTTTGCTTGTAAAATATTTGACGCTTGTTTTCTTCCTTCGTTTCTTAGGCGAACGATTGATTTGTCCAAACAACCTTTGCAGCCAAAAGGCATGTGCATTGCTCACCGGGCAGTTGAGCACAAGAATCCAAGCTTGAAATCGCCAGAGCTGACCACTGTCCTCTGCCTCACTGCCCATTACTCCTTTCAAGACAGAAAATAATCTAATTCTGTTGACTCTTCAACAGCATTTCTCTGGCGTTGTTCGACCGATTCAAATTCGATTAATTTAAATATAATTTGTTTAGAAATTCTTTAATTCTTTTTTTATTTTTTTAAATTTTATTTTTCCCATTTTTATAGTCCTTCGGCTAATTTCAGCGCAGTAATAAGTTGGCTTATTTTTTTCTTCTTTCATTTATGTCTAATGATTTCATGCTTGATTGAGTAATTGAGTTGTAATGAAGATAAAAGAAGAGTTGAAATGGAGAAAGGAAAAATCGATAGCTGTTGTATGTTATGTACGCATTAAAAAAAGCAATACGAGAAAAAATAAAAATAATTATATTTTCAGTTCTGTTATTAAAGGTTATAAAAATGATAAGAAAAAGTTTGAAATTTTATCCACCGATATTTACAATTTACCTTCTGGATACATAATTTATATAACCCCAAATTTATAAATTCTTAATTCCCCGTTACGCCAGGAAAACACATGTCAAAATCAGTCAAAAACTGACCAATCGATCGAAACTTTACTTCATCTTATATTTTTACAGACTTTAGAAACGAAGTTACGTGTCATTCAACAAAAGACATGCTTCGGGCTTTCGCACAATAGCAATTCAACCGGACACACAATCTCTTGTCACTGTGTACTGAAGAGTCGTGATTTGGTCGGTTGAAAACCGTTAATTTTATAAATAAAATTATAGAGAAAATATCTTGTTAGGTATGTTTATCTCATAAAAATCTCTCGTCTTGTCAAACAAAACAGGTCGATTTGCAGGTGGAACAAGGATTGACTCTTTTGAAGGCAGAATAGATGCCAACGGAAGGGAGGGTCTGTTATTACTTTCAGAAAGACTAATGATGGTTGCCGAGTAACGACGATTTCCAAACAAAGATGGAGTCATGACTCTCCCGCCCACTCTGCTCAACTCTCGAATATTAATGAAGAGTAGAAAAACATGAAAACAGGTAATGAACGCGAAGTCTATACATTTTAATATATATATATATATATGTATTGATAAATGTACGCATTTAATAGCGCATTAGCCTACTTTTAGTGTTTTAATGGTTATTTACCAACCTTTATAAAATGTTTGTTTTTGAAATTGTTTTTCAAAAACTTCCTTCTAAATTATTAAATCCGACACGTATTAATGAAGTTTGTAGAATTATAAATTATAAAACATCTTACCTTTAACTTTGTATTAATGAAGGAAATTACATTTCTTACCTGTAAATGAAAAAAAAAAACAAATTAATTTTAAGCTTCATTTGTAATGTGAAATAAAAATTTTTATTTAAAAAAAATTCCAAGAAAAAAAAAACCCCTGCTTAAAAGTCTGTGTCTACTTTATTTCGACTCAAATTAAATGTTGAAAGATAAAGAAAAGCATTTCATCCATGAACCTAAGCGAAGACAGCGGCTGTTTTACGTCCATGACTTTTTGGCTGCCTTTGACTACGCTTTTCAACAGTCACTCGCAATCAGAAAAAATAAATTAGTTTAAAAAACAATAGGAAAACCTTGCATAAAGTATTAAAAAGTAGATTTTAACATTTTTATCGACTGCTTCGTTCAGTGAGAGTGCAAGAACAAAGCTGGCGGTGCAAACGATCTATTCAATGTCAACGGAGCTTAAAGGAGCCATATAGAAATATAAGAGCTTTTCTCATCACCTGTCATATCAAGGTGTGATGTAAGAGTGGGTAAAGAAAAGATGAGGGAAAAGGCGGAACAAAGAAAGCAATTAATTTACTAGGGCTGGCCACAAACTCTCAGCTGATAAACCCTCGCATTCTCACCATTTATACGATGCAAGTAGAGAGCAAATTGCCTCAGCCTTTAGATCCCCATTCTTTGTGTGTGAAGTTGACTGATGTGGTAAGAAAAGTTGCAAAAGAGCCAATTAATATACAACATAAGCCCTTTCTATTCAAAACAATTCCTGACGTGCACATTGACGATACATTATGTTTAGAGCGAAAATGATATTCTCGAGTTGGAATTAAATTTTTAAAAGTTGATTACGATACCAATAAATCAGGAGAATGTTTAGCTAAAGGTGTTAATTTACCACAGAAACGCAATATCAGTTTGCGCACCAGTTACGAAATTTGATCACCCGCGAACTTAATGGCTCACATGGTTCGCATGGTCAACATTCTTGGTTAAATGGCTTACAAATGCATAAATAATGTCATACAAAATCTAGGGTTGACCAACACCAACTATTTTCGAATTAAGTGTCTTTGAATTAATTTCGTTAGTGAATCATTTTTAAGCTTTAAATTTTCGTACTCAATTTTCGTTATAAAATAAAATTTCTATACCAAACGACCCAGATGGATATCGCAACAAATTTATAAAATAACATTCAGAATGTATGTACAATGTTAGATATGTTGTATCAAATAGAAACAATCTCTATTCGGACACCTTTATACTTATTTTTTTGAAATGTAATTTTATTATTAACATTTTTTCTAATATTATTGCAATATTTGATTATCAATGTTTATATAATTTATATGTTTATAATATTTAACTTTAAATATTCAACCAACATCAATCTAGTGTTGTAAAGTAATGTTGTAGCACTTCCCTTTCATTAATATTCACACAATATTAAAATAAATGACATTTTAACATACACTGAAACATTCCTTCACCTCTGCGATATTAAGTCAACTTTATAATGATATCGGGAGATAATTTAGTTGAACAAAATTGCCACTAAAATCGAAATAAAGAAAGGAATTATCAGACTCTGACCAATATTTTTACAATTGTCAATAGCAACTAAATTGTTATCGAGCTTAAGGTTTGGGAAACCTCGACAATGGAGTCAATACAAACACTCCAAGTCGGGGCTTTGTAATTGAAATCCAAAGCAATTGATTGCTTTCCTACTTGTAAAGAAAGAAAACAAAAAAAGTAGTTTCGAAAATTTAATGTTTTTCCTTCATTGAAATTTAAAAGATGTCACTTACGATTTATCAACCAAAAAAACAAAACTAATCCAAAAGTCGTTCCAAGTTACTTTTAATCTTTAAATTTAAGGTCGTCTTTTTCGTTGTGTTGCGCACTTTTAATTATACTATTATTGGTGTCTATAATCCGGCAGTCACAGTAATTTTTTATTTTCTTATCTTCTATTGTTAGTGTATGGTGTGTACGAGTAGAATATAGTGAATCACATCGTCAAGTACACGAGGCTCTTTTCAAAATTTTTTACACGTTCGACACATAGTGTTTTTATGTCCATTTTCGATTCCGAGTTAAAACCTTTAGAACGTAAAAGAAAATGTGAGGTAAGGTGAAAACGAAAATTCATTCGTAATTTTTGCATCCATGTTTATATCAAGTCTAAAATGGTAAAATATTTTCGAAAAACCCATTTCTTTTGATTAGTATTGCAAACTGTTTAACGGTTTCTAAACCATGCGGATAAAAATAGTGAAATCGGATAACCATCGCCGTATCATTGAATATAGATCCCGAGCAATAAAATAACTAATAAACTGGAGAATTTAATAAACAGAAGCGAAATACTTTATTATCCTATCAATCATCGGTGGGAGATGACGTGATAAGCGAAATAGTGATTTTAATTGTCACGAAGGTTCGAGTCGAGAACACATTTAGATTTAGAAAATGTTGTAATTGAATCCCCCCAATACATTAATACTACTGATTTCAAATCTCAAAGAGGAAATGAATGAGCGCAACAACTGTTACAACATAATTCCCTAAGTTATTTAATATTTTATTTTCTACAAAACAAATTTAAATTAACATTAAGGAATGTTGCGAATTTCATAAACCCCTATTAAGTTTTCTTCACTCGACCATTTCTAATTTTCCATTAATAAAACAATAAAAAGTTAATTTGAACAAATAAAAATATCGTGACTTCATACTCGAGTACGACAAACTGTGATGAATTAGATCAATGCAATTTTTATCGTTCCCTAAACACACAAAAAGGAGTCGGTTACAAACTAAAGATAATAACTTGTGATAATAAAATCATTACTAAAGAGGGGAGCGAGTGGGAAATCATGAATAATATAAAGAGGAAAAAATAGAAAAACACCCAAGTTTGCGTGATGCTCAATACTTGGAAAAAGAGGAATAAAACAACACAGGATATTGTATCTCGTGACTACTCGTGGAACCAATCAAAATGCAAGTTGATTACTTTGCAATGAGGATCATTATGTAAAAAAAAATAGTAGAAAAAATTGGTTTCGGTTTTAATTCGTCCTGTTTAGACATTAAATTGCATATTTTTTTTAATAGTCGCGCTTGATAAAATCGTTTTTCGAGTGCAATAAATCTTGAGTAACGTTCATAGCCGCACAGTTTCCGCTTTTTATTTTTATATTATTTTTCTATTATATTTATTGGCTATGAGTTTTATCCTTTATGCTCCAATATTTCAATTGTGATGTGTCGTAAGATAAAATTCCCGTGACTGTTGCCCATTTGAGGGTGGCGATGAGGTTTGCGCTTCAATTTCGATACAAATGAAGATAAATTTTTATAACTGTGAAGCTTAATTGAAATTAAAAATCTGCAACAGGTCCAATGATGACTGTTGAAAATATTGAAAATGATTATTCTACGATTCAAAAGCCAAGGTATTAATGGTCAGGAAACATTATTAAAACATTTTTAAAAGTAAAAACCTCAAGTGCTTTGAGTTATAAAAAATAAACATTTTCTTTAAATATTGAAATTTATGTTTGACTTTTATATTATTACATTGCAAAGAGAAATGATTTATGCAATTACAAATTAATTCTTAAATTCCTTATTTAATATTTTCAACAAAAAAAAATATAAAATACACAAACAATTCAATCAAACTGACAATAAATCAAATTAAATTCATTAATTCAATGCCCCATAGTAACATTAATAAAAGCCATATACAAAATGTCAGTCTCAAACCACAAACTTTAAAATCCTATTTGCATAATTACTTTTAAGTTACCTTCCTTTAAACACATTCCGCAGCACCAAGCATTAAAGAAAATAAAAAGCAAAACAGCGGAAGAAAAAAATATAAAAAAGATCATGTTTTTCTCCCAAGTCTTTTCGATCAAAATGCATCTTCAACTTTCCTTTAATATAATCTTATTTTATGACACACTCTCGTACCATTCACGGTACCTTTTTCCCACTCCAAATTTATTGCTAAACCAACAGAATTTTTTTTTTATGTAGCCGATTATCGCGAAACTCTCGCCAAGGTAATGGATTAAGGCCCTTCTCACTCGTGCCCTTTCACCACTCAAATAATAAAGAGCATATAGCAGGTGCATCTAATTCACCCTGATGGAACTAGCATCGAGTTTACCGTGTGAATTTAACGCAATAACTTGCCGCGAACAGGACTTAAAACGTATTTTATAACTAGTAAGGCCACACGTTGTAAACAATTCACTATGGCTCAGCAAATATGAAATAAAAAAATTTTTTAATGCAAAATATTATTCCTCTATTGTTTATTCCATTATAAAATAAGATATAAAAATAAATAAATTTGGTGCACAAATGAATGATTTTAAATCTAATCCAGTAAAATTTCAACAAATTTTTTTTATAGCCTTCGAGTAGAATAAATTTAAAGAAATATTTGTTTCGCATAGATCAACATTAAAAACACTTGAAAGATGAAATAACGGTTGAAGTTGGGTTGTCAGCTTTATGAGATTGTCGGATACAAAATGAAAATATAAGTGGTTTTCTATATAAAAAATAAACAAAAATTTCCATAATGTCAAAACATAGAATTTAATAAAGAAGATATATCGCTCAATAATATAATTGAATGGGGGTATTAAAATATTTAATAACTTTTTGAGTATTTTTATTTATAAAAAAATAAAAAGTTGACTTCACCAAAAAAAAAAAAAAAAAAAAAATTTAAATAAAATAAAAATCTTGAAAAAAAAAAAATCCAGACTTTGTTATTGGTTGGCGTCACCTGCCCACGACGTAGTATAACATCCATCAAAGACCAAGTGCCTCCATTTCACTAACTCGACGTATATCGTCCATTGTTAGCTCATGATAATGCAATATTGAGCAAGGCTGGCATATGCATCATCAAAAGGCTGCGAGGCCTGCAGGGTATTCGAGTTGTTCAATTCGATTTGGAAGGCAAGAAGGAGAACACACTTGCCTCGCAATCTTGTTTTCCAAGAACGACCAAGACTAGGATGAGGTAGGGGGTCGACGCAGGAAGAAGAAGGATGTGCAGTGAAATGGAGGAGCAATTTTCCCACCTTTCAAAGACGAAACAAATTAGATTGACATACAACGGGCACCCAAAGACGTTGCCATTCTCATTTTACTAACGTCCAAAGCTATGAAAAAATATTTTAAAAAATTTCTAAGTGATCTAAAAGTGATTTTATTAAATTTAAACGTAATAGAATTTTTATTTCGCCAATTTTAGGTGGTCTCCAAATTGATAGGAATCAGTGAGTTTAGTGCAATCAACACTTTTGTGGTGTGGCAATTGAAGAAATAAGAAAAAAAATACAATTATAGTTAAGAAGAAAAAAAATGAAGTTCCTGATTGACTCTGATTTCATTTGTTCGAACAAAATGCTACTATAGATTCACTTATTTCTATTTTTTATTTATTTATTTTTGTTACTGATGGTGTGTGAGAAAAAAAGCAATGTTTTATGTTCAGCTTTATTATGCGTATAAAAAGAAATCATGTCATGCCTATAAAGTATTTGTTCCCCAAACACTTTCTCTTTTTCCCTTATGGCTCGTCTATCGATCAATACTAATTGCAGGCAGTTTGAATCTACATGAAAGCCAATCAATTACGCCATTTACTTCAGTCCAGTTAGTTTGCTGATGTCAGTATACTTGAGTCTTAAAAAAATTTTTGGCCTCGAGTCAAGTCTAAGCTCGATTTTCCATTTTAATAAGACTAATTTTCCTGTGGGTTTTGTAATTAGAATTTTAATTTTTTTTTTTTTTTATTAATTTAAAATTTTGCCTTTTTTTTCGGTTCTCTTAACAAGAAATGACAGCGATCACTCATTGTGCAGCAGATGCAATGAGTTATTCGCGTGATATTGGATTTGAAGCACGCATCTGGCAACAAAAGCCCAAAACTCACGAGTAGCAAAAAAGTTCCAAGAAACGTGATCATGGTTTGGAAAAGCTAAAAAAAGAAAAAATATAAACGATTTCACATTACTATTTTTTTTTTATTTATTTATTGTAATTTACGATTTTCTTGGTTTTTCTATTTACGATGTATCACGCCGTAATGTAGAAATAGTGCCCATTTTGCGGGTTTTTCAAAGGCTCTACACTTTAAGAACTTTAAAATGCTTTTTTCTAGTATATTATAAACTTGTAAAAATGTTTTTCATTTTATTATAAATTTTCTTTTTTGTTTTATAATAAGTCTTTATTAATTTAGCACATCATTAAGTTTTAGAGCTGAAATCTCGGTTCTTTACGTGTGTCGTCTATTCTAGCGAACATCACAGGACAAATTCAATGAAACAATTTGTCCGTGACGAGTAACGAGCTCGAAATTTACGCGTTGAATGAGTTAAAGTTTTGTAATTTAATACAGTCGAAGTGTGATGCGAAAGAATTTTTTTCATATCCAATTTTTACTATAGAAAATTCTCAAAAATTTAAAAAAAATTAAAAATTAATTTGGAAAATAAATAGTTGAAATAAAGTTAATAAAAAATGCTAATTTTTATTCAATTTTTTTTAATTTTAAAATAAAAATTTTCAATAAATTCATAAAACCGACTTACATATCCCAAAGGCACTTGCTTAGGGATGTAAGCAGCAAAACTTGGAATTAAATGACAAAGACGTTACTCATCATTAAAAAGAAATGAATATTTTATAAGCAAAAAAAAAAAAAAAATCTTAAAACATGATAATAAAAGTGATTTAAAATTAAAATAGTTTCCATGCAGTAAAAAGGCCTCAACCAACGGGAAAAAATTCACTTACAACGGTGTTTTAAGCAGCAAAAACTGCATGTCGACAAGAAAATAGTCATTAAATTAAAAATTAAAAATAACCTCGTTAGCACAACTAGTTGCTTGTTAAATTAAGCTTAAATTAACTTAAAACAGTCATATACGACTATTTAACTTCAAAATTCTCCATTAAAAATTTACAGCGTTTCTATGAAATTTTAAATTCTATAAATCAAAACTAACTTGTAAGTATACAATAATAATAATAAGAAAAAATTAATTAAAAGTTTAAAAACTTACCAAATATAAATATTAAAAAAAGTTTTTAAAATTAAATATTTAAAAAAAAATATATTTCCACTATTTTATTGAATTTGTGAAAAGTAATTTAAATGTAAATTCTCTTTTTTAAAATATAATTAAATTTAAGTCACTTGCAACAAGTCTTGCAACTGATTCTATTATAAACGATCGTGTAAAGCCTCAAACTCGATGTAATGTGTCAGTTGCAGGTTTAGATTGAATTAATCGAGCAAAACACTTCCCAAAATATGCATCCATCTACAGTATAAAATAAATTGTTACGATTTCGTGTTAACAAAATAAAGTCGTGGTAGTTTCAACTACGAGTTTTGTATAGAAAAAGAATGAATCCCGCTTTCAATTTGTTTCTCCGAACCGAGGTGGAAGGCACGAGCTTCATAGCGAAAGAGAGAAAGATCTTTGGCCTCGTGAGAGTTCCGAAATAGATTCCCAAGATCAATATCCTAACACTGAACTACTCATAAGATATGTACTAAGAAGAAAAAAATACGTGAATTGGATAATATAAATTTTACGTTGAATTTCTACGTACGACTTGCCAGTTTCAATAACACAAACTTGAAAAATATTTTTTCCCCATTTCTTAGTACTGAAATTGAAAAGAAAATTGATATAAATATTTGTCATATTTTCTTATGTAATTTTGGGTAATGAGATAAGATTGTATAACTCGTCAATAAATCAATGCTCTTTTTATACTGGGATTCTTGTTGTTGGTTACGACCAATATTTTGACTTTAGAGTTGTAATTTGCAGGAGAGTTCAAGTCATGATATTATTAATAATATATGATGTGGGTTTGCATGAGTTTGTAATTCACAATTTTTCAAGCTTAATTTTGCAATGGGTATTATACGACGGTTGAAATTGCGTGAAGAATTGTGATATGTGAATTAATTAAAGTTTGTGATACTATTCCAAGTATTTTTTTTTGTTGTTGCTTGCGTATTATTTATTTACTGGTTAAATATAATTTTTTATGTAGTTTTAATACGCCATTAAAACTTTTATTAGCTTCGTAAAAAATTTCGAACATCCATTAAGTTTGACATGAGCGTCGTTGTAGTATTTAGAAGAAAAAATAAGAGGAAAAAGTCAGGGTTTTCTGATTACACATTCTGCGAAAAACTCTCAATCCTTTACTAACAACATGAACTTCATCTTTCTTTATCCATGTTTCAATCATTAAATTTTGTTTCGGTAAAAGCGAATAGATCGCCTGTAGTATTACAGCGCATGAAGTTCTGTTTACATCGATAATTTTTTCAAACATTTTCCCCTACATTTTAATCATTTCGTGGAAATTCAGTAAATAAGTAAAGTAAACACACACAAAATACATAGTAAAACCACATCTACAAACACGAAATGAAAAATTCATTTCTATTTCTCAATATAAAATTTTTTTTTTAAATCTCACATTTCATTGTTGTTTGAAGTCGACAAAATTAAATTATTATTAAAAAAATTTATTTGCACTTGAGCTAAAAAAAAAAAAAAAGAAATTTAAATCGATATATGTGTGTGTGTGAGACAAATAATTTTTTTTTTCGAAAATAAATTCCTAATATTAAAAATTTAAAATTAAAAAAAAAATCAGCTGAAAAAAATGTTAAATTAGAATGTCAAGATGAGCCGTCTTTATTAAATGACCCTCACTTAGCTTGTCTTTATGGATTAATTACGTCACAGGTAATTTATTACAAAATTGTCGCTAGTCTTGAAGTTCAAACAAGCTCCAATAACTGTCTTGAACGGGCAAATTAAAATACACCCTCCACATAAAATTGACTCTTATAAGCCCCAATGTGCAGATCCAATCAGGCAAAAGTTAATAAGGTCACAAAGAAGAATGAAGACAGAAATTCGGAAAAAAAAAGAAAAACAAGGTAAACTGAATAAAAAAAGTAACAAAATGTGATTTCAACATGCTTTTTATTAACAAAAAAAAATATTTAAAAAAATAATAAAACTCAAAACCATTATTTTCCATTTCATTTTAAAAAATAAAAATCATTAAAGTTTGGTTTTGACATGACATTTCACAATGACCCGACCTTCCTAAACTGTGACAGTATGTTGACACGATAGGTCTGCCAATACTTGCTCAGAAGAGAATATCTGTCTATCACTTGTTGGCTGCAGATATCTTTAAAATTTCCATTTTAAAATATGATAAACATTAATACGGAAACTTTAGGCTATTATAGTGGAATAAAAACTTAAAACTGCATATTCAAGCTCCACTTGTTTTGACATCAATCATTTTATTTCTTTTTCCATATGTATAAAAGTAATATTTCAACTGATACTTAAGAAAGAAAGACAAAATAATTCCTGACGACATTATCTTCAAGTCATAAATCTTTTATAACAACCCTAAAAGTGTATACGGAAATATTGGGTTTATGATCCTTCAATGATGCAGCTCCCGAAAGGCAGCTGAGTACAGAGCGCTCTTCTCGTCACTGCTTTCACACGAAGGATTTCTCTACAAAATCCATTTCATCTACTATGCGGTACATTTCCAGGTGTTTCTGACGCGAAAGAGTGGACATTTGGTTTTTCTCAAAGAGGATTACTACCGCCCACTATTACATATATATACACACACATTCCATAAAAGATCGTGGTGGACTCAAAGCAAAAAAAAAACAACATGAAAAGTAAAGCAGCAATGTGAGCAAAAGGGAAAAAATGTTTTACTCAATTATTAACGCAGTTAGAGTGGCGTTATCAAGACAAGCAGAAGAAAGGTAAATTATTAATCGACGACAAAAAAAAATCCTTACTTTATTTTCTTTAGGATAACGATTACTTATTGAAAATTTAAAAAAAAAATATTTTTAAAAAATTATTTATCGTTATTTTTGTTGCTTTTTAAAGTGCAAAAGTGGAAGTGACAGAAAAGAAAGTAAATTCGTTTGACAAATGCCGTCCACAAAACGATTTGTTGCCGCGACACTACCACAGATTGATTAAACACCCTCTTTTCGAGCAATCCAGGGGAGCCGAGGAACTGCTTATTTATTACCCTAACTCTGGACATCACTTACCCGTGTCCACGGACCAAACTATAAAACCTCATCTGGGGTTTGCAGTGTATTAAATGAATGAAGGTCGCGACACCCACAAATGTCTATCGCTTGATAGGCAATTACTTTTCGTTTAATTGATTATTCCGACTGTATTTACTCGAATTGGCGAGTAAAATTATGTAAATAATCATGAAATTAATGAGATGTTAAAGGTGTGACCGATAAAAAATATTTTTAGATTTTACATATGCCATTTTATGCTCGCGAATCGATTCGCATTTACTTGATGCATTAGGTGAAAAACTGCGTCCTAATTAAATGTTAAGAAATTAATTAAAAATTTAATTTAATTTCTATTTACACTACACTATATAATAACATGATGAATGCAAATCGGCCTCCACGTTTAGAATTTAAGCGGCTTCTAATTTGCACTGACTCAATGCAACAGCTGAAATAAAACACAAAAAAGATTTTCTATAATTAAAAATATAAAATTTAAAAATTTAATTTAAGAAGACTATTGTTTGTCTAAGGTCCTAATAAACATCATAAACCATTGTAAAGAGCAACAAGCAATAAAAATAAGTGAGTACATTAAAAAATTAATACTTTGCCATAATAATCGTTTCATGGCCAGTGGTATCATAGGTGCCACTAGACCTTACTTAGTATTTCCAAAAGTGGTTCCGTAAGTAGTATCATAAGTGGTTCCATAAGCAATACCATAACTGGATGCGTGATCAGTCCATAACAGGGAACGTTAGATAACCCTGATTGGACATAAACAAGGAAAACCAATCAATCAACCAAGTGTATCGGAGTTTGTAGCCAGTTCTGTAATCGGGTCTGCAACTGGTTTCCTAAGCAGTCTAGGCAGTTCCGTATCTGGATTCATACCCATATCTATAACAGGGTCTACAACTTCTTGCATATTCGAATCATTAAGCAGTTCCATAACTGAGTCTGTAGTTGGTTCTTTATCCCGATCCATATCCAGTTCCGTAGTTGAGTTTATATGTGGTTTGATAAAAGATAACATAAAAAAGTTCTGTAACCGGTTCCATAAGCCATCTTGTAAGCAATTCTGTAACTAGATCCGTAACTAGTTTCATAACCAGTTCTCTAAATGGTGCTTGGCGTGCTCTCAGATTTACTAGAATTTGTTTTCGTACGATATTAATTAACTTTAGCAATTTAGCAAGAGAGAGAAATGAGTCAGCGTTTCAAAATAACAATTACAAGGTATTTATTCGTACAGAAAACTGGAGCCGGAGCTCTTACAATTGGCTTTACAAATAAAGAATTTGAAACTATATTTCCGGATCCAGTTGTAAAAACGGGCTCAACACAACAAATGGATAGTCCGTGTAGTATGAGTAGTCGAGCATCTGTCAGTGCTTTTAAGAGTGTTGGCCACAGTGTCTTAGCTGATTGTTTTTGGCTTGTTAGGTGTTTAGGGGTAGACAATATGGTTCCACATGATGTTGAAAAGACCTCTGGCTTTAGTCAGTCCATGCAATAACACTGGTGCAGGCTTGATCGTTGAAGCGATAAGACAATTTTCCTTGGTTTCTTGATGTGTGGTTTTGGTAGTTCTGAGTATTTATGTCATTACTTCTGGCCACTGCTCCCTTTATTACTTCCCTATCCTGGTGGACAGATAGGGTATAATCTGAGCAAAAAAGATTCGCTATTAGCCTGATACAAATACCTGGGCTACCACAAGGAAGGGGAACATCTCTTTGTCTGCAGGGCTCATCATTGCAAGCCTGTGTGATTCTGGAAATCCTAAAAGGAGAGAAACGAGTGAACCTCGACCCATTTTAGTGATCTGATTATCTCGGGTCACAACATGCTTTAAGCAGTTTCATCAGCAGTTCCATAAGCGGTTCTGTAACTGGGTCTGTAATCAAGTCCAAAACCAGGTCTGTAAGCAGTTTGGTAAGAGGTACCGAAAGCAGTTCCATAACTAATTCTGTAAGCGGTTCCATAACTGAGTCCCTAACCAGTTCTGTATCAGTTCCATATATGCGGTAGGAACTGGGCCAGAACTAAGTCCGTAACTGGATCAGAACTAGGTCCGTAACTGGATCAGAACTAGGTCCGTAACTGGATCAGAACTAGGTCCGTAA
>JAQFZU010000377.1:0-28580 GCA_034696185.1 Henia vesuviana | reverse complement strand
GATTGGCAATGCACGACTTCCTATCCGACTTTAATTTCAGTTTTATTCTATTTTAATTTTAAAAAAAGTTATTAGGGAAGGTTCCGACTTATGAACCAACCTGTATATTCCAGTCTTTTTTCTTGGTTAAAAGTGAGCTAAAGCTAATCTATTTATTTATTATAATTTTATTATTATTAGCATTATCATAAATTATGATGGTAATAATAAGAAACTTTGTGAAACCTAGTTTTAGCAATATGTTTTATATTTCATAGTTTATATATTTGTATTGTATTTCAATACATTACAATCTAAGTTAAGAAATTGTTCTTACAAATCATTAATCTAAATCTAAGGACCAAGTTGTAAATAACAAAACTTAAACTTACTTTTGCCATTATGAATTAATATGATTTTAAAAGATATACATTCATTGTATCTTATACCTCATCTTTTCAAACTTTAGAAAGAGAATCAATGAAGTTTATAATGTAATGTATAATTTAATTAAAAAAAAAGAAGAGATGCATAATGAAGATAATAACTCAGATTATGTGGATGCTTACATTAAAGAAAGAAATCGACTCTTAGCAAAAAATGGATCAGAAGGCTATTTTAGCGGTAAGTAGATAAAGATTTACAGTAAAAATTAGAAAAAAAATTTTTAATAGAAAAGGAATTATTGGGAAATGCAATGGCTCTATTTGGTGCTGGCATAAGTACATCGGTCAATTATTTACTTTGGGCCATTATTTTCATGTTGAAATATCCAAATGTAAGACAAAAAGTTGAAGATGAAATTGATGAAATCATTGGAAGAGAACGAAATCCAGTAATGGCAGATAAAAACTTAATGACATATACTGAGGCAACATTGCTAGAAGTGCATAGATTATCTTCTGTGGTACCTCTCAGTCTGGCTCATAGGTGAAATATTGTAATTTTCATTTGGCTTCTAGATTAAACATTTATTTTATTAATTAGTAATATGGAAGAAACTACACTTTTTGGTTATCACATTCCTAAACGAAGTTATGTTTTAGCTAATCTTTGGGCTGTTCATCATGATGTGCACTTGTGGAATGATCCATATGAATTTAAACCTGAGAGGTTTATTGATCAAAATGGCAAAATTAACAAGCCAGATTACTTGATTCCATTTTCAATAGGTTTAAAGTATTTTAATTGATTTGATTATTTTGAACTAATTCTTGTGTTTTCTAGGTAAAAGAAACTGTATCGGAGAAATTTTAGCAAACACAACAACTTTTCTATATTTTGTATCGTTATTTCAACGTTTTGATATTCAGTTACCAAAAGGAGATACTATTTGCCTAGAATCTACATTTGATACAAGCTTAAAACCAAAACCTTTTAAAGTTTGTTGTTATCCTCATTAATGTTGGCCGATTTAATTGTTAAATTAATATTTTATTGTTTTTTTGCTTCTTTGAATTGGTGATGTATTTTTTCATAAATGTGTTTTCCCAGGATTTGAAATTCTTTGAAGATTGTTTCAACTAATTGTGATGCCTGGAAAATAGTGGGGAACTAATCATGGTTCAGTAGTTAATTTATTAATTAGTTTTTGTCCTTGTGATATAAAAATACTTGTAATTGTTAATTTTTGTTCTTCTTAAATGTGTAATCTTTGGAATAAATCTGACCATTTATAATTTTTCATCAAACCTCTGAATTTATTGTGAATCTGACGAACAACACACCAACAAATGGTAGCAAAGAAGATGGTTTGTGAAAAATACTCTGTTAAAAACGAGTGAAAAGAAGCAAAGTGAAACCAGTGAAAAGTGTTGTGAAGTGTTTTTGGTGTTTTTTTGTGAAACCTGTGTAAGATAACTTACCAAATTTCAATCAAGCTCAAGCTTGGAGAAAAAACAAAGAAGAAACAACGAAAAGTGTAAGTAAATAACTACAAGATTAGCGATAGAACCAGCGATAAAAAACGATTAGCGATGAAATCAAATAAAATATTAGAAAACGATGACTTGTTAAATGAAACAAATTATGTGGCATGGTCGCGACTAGTAGAAGCATATTTAAAAAGGAAAGGAATTTGAAAGAGGGGATAATTAATGATGAGCCTCGACAGTCACAACCCGGCGACAATGGTGCAATAGTTAAGCGATGGGAGGAGTGAGAGCGAAAAAACGATGCTGCCTACAGAGCGATAATTTCAGCTTTGACTACACCACAAATTCTCAAATTCTCAGCAGAAGAAACAACAGAAGAAAGGCAAAACTGTTAAGCGAGAGAATAAAAACTGAAATGGACGCAAGAAATGATGCAAATCGCCAGTGAGCAAGGTGGGAAATACTTAATCTACGCATGAAAAGCGACGAAACAGTTGTTACTTGCGTGGATAGAGCGATGGCCGCTTGGAACCATTTAACTGAGTCGGGCGACACGATAATTACTGAAAAATAGCTCGTAATGCAGTTAATCAACGGAATACAAGATGAATTCGACGAAACAGTTCGAATTTTCCGTCAGGATGACACCAAACAGTCGGTAAAAATGATACGAGAAGCTTTGATCGATGAGGAAAACTATCGCAAGCGACAAAATGACGATCGTCAATCCTGCCAAGAGATGGTGCAGCCTACCCGTGTTTCAGAGGTTTAACAGTTTTGGAGTGGACAGTGTCCAAAGTCTATTATTGTTGTCGGGATTAGATCACAGTTTTTGAGGAGAAGCTTTGCAGACTTACATCCACATCAAGAACCGTTTGCCGCATGCCATTAACCCAAAATTTACACCATATGAAATTTGGTTTAAAAGGAAGCCTGATATATCTCATCTGAGAATATTTGGATGTGTGGAGTTTCATTTCACACTGGAAATTCAGAGAACCAAATTAGAACCGAAAAGAAATACTGGGATAATGGTTGGAAATGCACTGGACACGGCAGGCTATCGAATCTTAGATTGTGATACGAACAAAATCATCGAGATTAAATATGTAACATTTGATGAGGACCAGATAGGACTAAAGTGTTTACAAAAGGATGAAGATTTTGTGGCATCTGATTTGGAGGACCGGAGGTGACGATTCCAGTTGTGAAAACACCTCAGGTGATTCAGACGTGGAGATGTGAGGAGATACTGAGGCAAACAGGATCCGGGATGGACATTCACTATTACGACAATGAATTTATTAGACATTGAAATTTAAATGATGTCATTCAAACATGCTTGAGGCATGGCATTAGGTGTGAGCCAAACGAATTCAATTTTTCACTGACCTTGCGTCATAGATGTCCGAGCCCAGGACAACTACCTCCATTTTGCCGGAAATCCCCGAATCGGATCTCGCGTGCTTTCACGTAATACCCAAGAGTTATCAAGAGGCCATGGAGTCTAACGACGCAGAACAATGGAGGTTAGCCGTCTTGGATGAGTTTAGTAGCATGGAAAGTCGACATGTATGGACACCAGTTTAGTGTCCAGAAGACGTGAAAGTCCTCACGAATAAATGGGTCTTTGTACTCAAAACGCACATTAGATAGGTCCATTAAGCGTTTTAAGGCCAGTTTAGTCGTACACGACCACAAACAAATTCCAGGTGCAGACATTGACGAAACATTCTCACCAGTAGTGGAATTTGATTTAGTTAAACTATTTTTCGTTTTGCTGGTGACTCTTAAGCACTGGGTCCACGAGCAGTGGGATATTAAATGTGCTTATCTATATGGCGATATCGACAAGATTATTTACATCGAGCTACCACTAGGCTATGAAGAGACTCCGAATCGAGAAGATCTTGTTCTACGTTTGTACAAGTCCCTCTATGGCTTGAAGCAAGCTGGCCGATGTTGGCATTTTCATTTGGCTAAGGCGCTGATAGATCTTGGTTTTGTTGCGTCTTTATATTGTCAATGTATCTTCTATTTCGAGAATTGGTGCGTCCTATTATATGTCGACGATATGGTGATAAGTTGAATGATAGTAATTTTCAGTCATGTGTAAAGGGAAAAATGCAAAAGAAGTCACACCCATCACTGACTATTGATATAACAAAGGATATTTTAGAATTATTACACGTGGATGTTGTGGGACTCATAAGTCCAACATCATTGGGGGAATTGAAATATGTACTCACAATAGTTGACGACTTTAGTCGAATGGTGTTTGTCCGAACAATTGAAACAAAAGCTCAGGTTACGAATGAATTTATAAAATTTATTAATGAGCAGGAAGCAAATGAAGAGAAAATCACAATGATTGAGATCCGACAATATTGAAGAATTGATATCAGAAGAATTAAAAAATTATTTTAACAGTAAAAGTGTGAAACACGAATTCACAGTCCCATATAATCTGCAGAGTAATGGGGTCGTCGAACAAATAAATCTAACAATTGTCGAGATGACTAGAACAATGCTATTTGACGGAAAAGTCCCAAAGGAATTATGGGCAGAGGCCATTTACAAGGCTGCATATATAAGAAATGTATGTGTTACGGGAAAGCATGGGAAAACACCAAGAGATTTGGTTTAATCGAATACCAAATGTTAATTATTTTTGAAAGTTTGGATCAATTGTCGAAACAATAAAAAGTGGGCAACGGGAAAAAATGAATAAAAAGTCCAAAACAGGAAAAATGATAGGATATTTGGAAATACAAGGGGCATATTGAATCTATGATTCACAAACAAAAAGGGTAAGTGAAGAACAAGATGTGAAATTTTTCGAAAACTTAAAATTCACATTGCAATACCGAACACAATGAACACTAAGTGGAAACGTGGATGGGAACGTTATTAAGAGAGGAAGAAGAAATGAAAGACAAACAGGAAGTGGAACTAACTGAAAGAGATTGTGACGTAAATGTCGAACCAGAACAGGAAGTAGCAATGGAAGGGACCAAGGTAGACCAAGGGGAAGTACAAGACAGGATGTAGATAGAAGACTGGCGGAAGAAAGGCAAATTAATAAGGAAACACTCTTAGAATCCAGAGTAAGACGATCCCAAAGGATCCAGAACAGGCAGAATGAAAGGCCAACAACAGCCGAAGTACAAGAAGTGCCTACGATGTATGAAGAGGCGATAAATGCCAAAGATAAGGCTAAATGGCAACAAGAGGTGGAAAACGAGATAAAATTGATGAAAGACCTTAAGATTTGGACGATGGAAAAGATGCCAAAAGGGCAAAAGCTTGTGAAAAATAAATGGGTTTATCGAATTAAATACGGGGTGAAGGACGAGATAAAGAAATACAAAGCACTTTTAGTAGTGGTCGCAAGCAGGCAGCGACCGGGAGTCGATTATCACGAGACATATTCTCTGGCAATTTGAATTGAGACATTACAAATGATGGTGAATCTGGCAGCAAAAAAGGGACTAAAACTTAAACAGCATGATGTTGATACTGCATATTTGCATGGTGACCTCAAGGAAGTAATTTATATGGTACTGCCAAAAGGGTATAAAGTAGGAATGGTAAGGTATGTAAGTTACATAGAAGTTTATATGAATTAAAGCAGAGTGGCAGCTGTTGGAATGAGACGATTCACGAGACGATTACTGATGAGGGATTTTGAGAGATTGCCAGACAATCCATGTCTGTATGTGAAACGAAAAGACGACAAGTTTATGATGATTGGAGTTTATGTCATAGTAACATTGGTCAATGATGAAGATTTAGAGAAAGAAACGATAGATCATTTCAAGAAAAAACTGCGATGGGTTGAATTGGGAGGTATGAATTATTTGTTAGGTATAGAGTTTGATCAAAAGGATGGAATGATAGAGATGCATCAAATCAAATACCTAAAAGAGATATTGAAGAAATATGGAATGCAAGATAGTAACTTGGTAGTTTCACCAATGGATCGCAATCAGAAATTGGATAACGATGAAATTGAATCGGGTTTTTACCAGGAACATATTGGAAAATTGATGTATATAGCAATTAATATGAGACGCAGTAAGTTTTTTGTCGCAATACAATACAAAGTTGAAAAGGATGCACCTAAGTGCAGTAAAGCGAGTGATGAGGTACTTAAAAGGAACAATGAGTTACAGGCTAAGCTACGTGAAAGAAGGACACGATTTAAAAGCATTCCATCCCACGATGTGGAATGAAATACAACTTATGATGCAAGAGCGTATTCGGGGTTCGTGATTAAAGATGGGACATCGATTATTAATTGGTGTAGTAAAAAGCAACGAAGCGTAGCAGAAAGTACATCGGAAAGTGAAATGGATGCAATTGCAGATGGGGTTAAAGAGTTAATTTGGACGCAGGAATTGATGGGAGGACTAAGGGAAAAGCTGGAAGAAAAGGGATCAATATTAATGACGGATAGTTTGAGTGATACCTACATGTTGCAGAAAGGAATAAGGAAAACGAAGACAAAATATTTAAATCGAAAAAACTACTACATCAAACTATAATTGGAGGATGGGATGGTAGAAATGAAACATATTTCGACTGAGGCTATGGAGGCAGATATATTGACCAAATCCTGGGAGGAATTAAACTTAAGCGAAACATTTGCTTATTGGGTTTAAATTGTGATGAAGGAAATTAAAATATCAATGTAAAAATTATGGGAGGATTTGTTGGCCAATGTAATTCTTAAATTAATATTGTAACGAGATTAAAAGTCTCGAGTGGCTTTTAGAGTTACCCAACCGGAAGTCGCGGTATAATTTGAAAATAAATAGCCGGATACTTAATTATTCCTTCAATCAAAGGTTTATTAATCATCAACAAGTTATTTATCAGTGTTTAATTTGTGAATCTCCTAGCATAGATATGTGTAATTGACATTAGGTATTTTTTGTTATTAGGTATTTTTTGTTGAGTTTTTTGTTAGTAAATTTTAAATTTTTTGTTAGTAAATTTTAATTTTTTGTTAGTAAATTTTAATTTTTTGTAAGTAAATTTTAATTTTTTAAATTTATTTCAATTATTACTTTTATTTTGTACCTGTATATTTTTCTTACAATAAGAGATAAAAATATTTTTTTCCCAGTGGTTCATGTTTTGCTCAGATAAATTCTCTTGACGAATACCACTCAAGCCTTGTTATATTATCAGATTTTGACCACTCATTTTCTTTCCAGAAAATTTGTGGTTAAAGTTACCCTGACAATACAACAGGCTCTTGTGGTATTACTACTGAGAATAAATTTAAAATGGCAATTGAAAGGATGCAAATGGCAACCTTTGGTTATGCTGATAGTTTTCAATCCAGCAATGAAGAGACAGCAAGAGCTGTATTTTGGTTTAATTGTTGTTAATTATTAATTTTTCCACAATTTGATTGTAATTTCCACAGTTTTAATAGTGTCTGTTTACTAGTGTTAGAAAACCTGTTTGTTATCGATCGCTGGTTTCTGAGATTCAGGTTGGAAATTGATTTAGCTATATTCAGTTTATTTATTTCGAACCGATTAATTCTAAATCCAATCAATTAGTTAAAGTACATTACCGAATATTACCTTTTTCAAGTATTCGCTATCCACCAGTGTTTGAATACACGCTCTAGTGGCGACTTTTAGAGATGTTAGTTGCAAATCGAGACACTTGATGTCAGGACCAATCAAAGCAAATAATTTGATAAATTCTTCATTGATTCACAAACCTACATTAAAATAGTATTATCTAATTAATAAATTAACAAATCAAATTTTTCAATTTTAATTTTTCTTATTTTATATTATTTAATATTAAAACCTTAACAAAGAATTTTATTTGATAAATTCCCATTGAACTGCGATGGCAAATATTTCATCACCGAAAATGGTGTTAAACTGGCATCTGTTGGAATTTCAATCCAAACGCGCGCGCACTCTCGAGACTCAATAAAACAGTTTCAATCATGAGCTGTGGCTGCCCTCAAAAACCGTCTGCGATTGCGCACAATTCACTTTCCCCTCTTTTGCTATTCCATTGTCCCCTATAAATCGAAAAAAAATATCTAAATAAAAATAAAAAGTTGTGCGAAAGCGAATGAGTTATTTGCCGAACGTGTGTATATTTCGTGCCGATATTGCACGCATACTTGAAAGAAGAAGATTGCGCATGCGCCATCCATAAGGTGCGAGGCAACGTTCTTTCATAGATTCGTCCTTCGATCAACTTATAAAAATTCTTGGACCGCGAGGATGGACGACAACAACCTCGATACAACGTACTTTGTGGCTGTTTCCAATACGAATTGTTTGAGTTTGAATGAAGAAATGTTTAAGTCGAGTGTTTTTGGTCGCCTGTCTGACGGAGTAAATATTTAGTCAGTGCCATGTATGGGGTTAGAGTGAGTGGCCACTGGTGTAACTCTTAAACAAACACATCAAAAACCTATTTAAGTTGCTCTCTGGTTCTTTAAATATACTTAAATGAGGTCTATTGGGCAATGAAATTATTCGAAAATAAAGGAGTCAAAGGATTGCGAAAACTGAAACGTGATTAAAAAGAATCGAAGCTATCGCGCGCGAAATAAATGCGCGGAAACTCGCACCCCGACAACGCGCAGACCACCACAATGGTTCCGCTTATTGCTGTTTGGTGGCGCGCATGACGGAGCGACGCCTGGCGACTTTTGTCGGAGCCAAAGTGAAACGAATGCCCCAATTGATACAGTCAAATATTGACAGGATCGTGCAATCTTGCGTGGACAATGGCTACATCCGATCACCGATAACTGAAAAAAAAAACTTTCCTCAACCATCTCCCTCAAATACAGGAAATATATTTTACTTACAAAGAATTAGCTATAAAACATTATTTTACAAGTGCGTATCATCCACAAACGCCAACGCGTAAAACTTGGCCGTTTAATCGTCAAAGATTCGAGCGCCGTTAAGAATTTCCGCATCCTTGACAAGGTACGTCGTTAAAGTGGTCGATGAAGGTGGCGAACCGAGACAATTTGCCGGCAGCCCTGCATCCAATGTGCGTCGTCATAGCGGGGGCGCTCGCAGGCGCTAACGTAGCAATTTATTAATTACATAAGGAAGGAAAGGGGTAAGGCGAGAAAACTCTCTCCAGCGCCGTGTCCTCCTCTTTGCTGTTCGCAGTCTCGTGCCAAGAAATTTACGAGCATCTGTTTCAAGTGGCGTGTCGCTCTCCGAAACGCGTTAAAAGCGACGCGCTGCGATTTATGGCAAACGGCTCCGCCTGGTGGTATATGGAAGCAGTTATAATAGTTAATGCTAAGTAATTAAGTGAAGGGGAGTAAAAAATGGTTTTATTTTGGTTTTAATTACTTTAGAACTGTAGAATGGAGCGTCGTATCGAACAATGAGCTAATAATGATTGATAAAGTCATGGTATCTCAAAGCTAGTTACACTTTATGTACTGGCTCAATGTTTCTAATTATCAAACGAGAATAGCAGTCCTTCGGAAGAGACTTTAAGCCATTGTTCCCGTGTTTGGAGGATTTTCATTGCATGATAAAGATTTCTGGAGTGGCAAAATTTCCAGGTGGAGGGCTCACTCCCTTGTGTCTATGTTTATCCTCATAGCAGAAATGTGGTTGACGTTAAATAACCCTCTTGCGTCCAAGCAGGGTTGCTTGCTCCCCCAACCAATTCTATCAAACTAGGATAGTTGGTGATCCTCGTAGAGTTGGAACAACGATACTACGAATTATTGGTTTCTGCAGAAATCTTGCTTTCAGATATAATCATTGGAGATCATCATAATGCCTCATTCGACTGCTATGGCTGCACAAGGCATTTCACGTGATAGACTAAACTATAAGAAATGAGGGAGGTAATAGAGTGTATTGAAACATTCTACACCTAGAATAGTATAAAATGACAATGGAAATTTAAAAGTTGTGTGCTATGGGACAAGAGATGTATGAGAGAAATATTTCTTCAAGCATACTCAGCAAACATTAAAACTCATAAAAATATCCTAAAGCATAACATATGATCATTGATAATGGGTAATATTTTGTGTATACTAATAAGATCATCTAATCAAAACAAGTTATCTAAATACGGTTATTAAACAATTGAAATTTGTTTGTTAATTGTCAACTGTCACTTTTCAATTGAAATTGAATTGTTTGTTAATTAAAGGTGAAAACAATTGAAACGCATTTTTATGCATTGTAGGTAACGATCACTTTGGTCGTTATCATTTTCAAGCCATAATACTCCAATGGAATCATGACATTATTAGCTCATTTAGCACAATGTGTAAGACTTAAAGATAAGAAGAATGTTAATCATTTCTGAGATAATATATTTATAGAATTATAAAAGAAGAGGAGTATATAAACATCAGTTACACTCTAAACTTCATTTAAACCTTATGCGTTTAATGTTAGCTAAACTCTAGTTAGCACTAATTGGCATTGATAAAACTTACTTCGTTGTTTTTATAAGCCTGAAATGATTATTGTTTCATTGTTATAAAGTCTAATGTAAAATTAAGGGTAAAAAGTTCTGTAGGTTTCGAAATTTCAACAAACAATAAAATGAATTGACAAATTTCAACTCGTTCATAAATTGTATGCAAAATCCCCACAGGACAAAACCAAAGCATTGACATTGCGAGCAGATGCATCTTCCTTTTATTGCATCATCTTTTACAATATTCCCTCTCCATTCTCGTTTCCCTCCCGTCTTTTGTCCCCTTTTGTTTTTCTTCGCCGCCATCTTGCTACCCCCCGAGGATCGGTCGCGAAAGCATCGAACCGACCGTTAATTTGTTTTTACTCAAACTCTTTTAAGAGAAATCGATAAAAAATGGAAACAATTGGCTCGCTCGGGGTATGACGTCATTCGGCAAGCGCGAAACCGGAAGTTGTACTGATTATTTCAGTGCCAAATTCGGGTCGAGGAGGAAAAAGGGTTGGAGTGGGAAAAGTGACTTCCGGTTTAATCATGTGGCAATTGGAGCTTGAATAAGGGTAAAGAAACTTGTTGACATGTGACTTTTTCCTTTTTTGGCATTGCAAATTGAAAAACAATTTTTTTAAAAGTTTTTTGTTGGATGAAAGAAATTAAATTCAGTATTCAAAAGCGTTGAATTTTCTTTTCATTTCTGCATTTCAATTGATTTACTTTTTACTTGTGTTTCTAAGGTTCAAAACACTTAATGGAAATGCCAATTTTCAATTATATTCTCAACATTCAACCATAGTGAGATCTTCAGTTCTGTTTTCTCAGATCTTAATCAACCTATTGGTCATTAACCATATACTTTGATTGAAAAAGCCCCAGAACTTTAGACACTTGGTCTATCCATCCCCAACTACTACTTTTACTGTACCAAAAAAAACCATTAGGAAATTGCATCTAAAGTTTAATCAATTTGAATTAATTTGTCAACAGGGGGAGTAATTTGCAGAGGTTTGCCAATGGTGGATGAAGAGGAGGGTGTGTGGGGGATGATCCCCGCCAGAGGTCGCGCTTTTGTTCGGCTGTCATGCGCAGAAGAGGGCGCCAATGCAACCAATGTTAACTCTTGCCTCGTTGAACTCCACAATCTCCCACTAGGGGGCGATTAACGCAGATGGCCAACTCATCTTCCGCCATCTTGCAATCATTTACACTCACCACCTAAAAGTAGAACAAATTCTGGTAATAAAGATCAATTTAAAATTTGCAAATAAAAAAAAAATTTAAGGAAATGCAAAAACTGAAGATTTTCCTGCCGTAAATGTTCTTGGGAAAAAAGTGAGGTAACGAATAACAAATGATACGTGATAAGCATTTCCAACATTCCAAGAATATCGCATTGTTCCTATTGCTCAAAAACAAACAGAAACCTCGCTACAACGACTTCGATAGCACTTGAATGGCATTGGTTCGTCTTAGCGAGGTATTTCGCAGAACGAGGGTTTTAGCGACCCTGGGTATGGAGGGTATGTGAGACCCTCTCGACCAAAAAGGATCCATACGAGCGTGAAATATGGCAATAAGCGACGATTTGTTCCGCCCGTTCCCGCGCGACCCTCACTTGACGACCCTCGACTCGACTCCCTTTCACCAGCGACTCTTGCGTTTCCAAAACACTGAACAAGGCCCGTAACTATGACATTTTTTTAACTAATTTTCATCTTCGAAGTATTATGAACACCAATTAAACTAAATTCTGTTTGAACATCATATATTTGACATTGGCTAAACTCTATTTAGCACAAAGCGATATTGAAAAAAACACTATTCACATTTAATTCAATTACAATTACCCTCCCAGTCCCCAACCCGATTTAAAAAACCTATTTTCCCCGGAAAACTGTCAACCCCACCCTTCCAATACCCCTGAAAGAAATTAAGACGCATGCGCAAGGTCTACTCTATACCATTGTATCCATCAAAGGCGCGAGGATCAGCGAATCTCTCGAAAGGCGTCGAGGAGCAGCACCAAAACCCCGACCCCTTTACAGCGACACTACACCCTACCAGCCCACACTCTCCCCCCCCCCCGATCCACCCTCCAATTCCCATTAACCCTTTAACCCCTTACCAGTAAGACACCTTCATCTTAATCCCCAAATCTCCCTTTCCCCGCGCTCAGAAAAGTCCCGTCGAAGAGTCTTCGGTTGATGGAAGTTCGTTGAATCAAGGTTGGTTCGTAATTAGCCTCCGAGAGCAAGGTGGCGGGGTGGGGGTGGGTTAGGCGTCGGATAATGCACCTGTCATGCGCACGCGCCTCGTCTTTCCATATCAATGGTACCCGGGGTATGGGAAGAGCGGGGGTGGCGCGTCGAAATGTTGTGCGGAATGAAAGAGGAAGGTCGGGTGGCGGTGGAAGGCGGCGATATTGTTTCCTTATGGGTCGCGCGTCCGCCACGTACAGATTGCGCACGCGTCGAGAGCCGAAGCGGCGAGAATTTTCTATCTCTCACACTCGCGAGCGGATAGCGAGATTGGAGTGTCCGCTGGCTATTGTGTGTTGGGGGAGTAGGGGAAAGGGAGGACTTTAACTTACACGGAAAATTGAAAATGGATAAAGTTTTAGTTTGAGAAGGGATTGATGGGGGAGGGGAAAGGGAGAATTAAATTTTTAAATTTCTAAAAATTAATTTTCTTAATTTAAAATTTCAAAATTTCATTTTCTATAAATTTTTTATGGGATTTTTCCAATACAAAAATCCCCATAGATGGAATTTAACCATAATTAACTTGACCCTCACCATATTTAACTATCCAAACATCCTTTTTCACCCCCTAATAGCAGGCCTTTTACAGTATTTACACCCAAAACCAACACTCAATAAAAACCCCCTCCAAGACAAACACCCACTAAACCACTCGAATCAATCACCTCGAATAGCATATGAGAAGCTGTTATTATTAATATAGTAAATGGCAAGTATCACGTGACTGAGAAAACTGTTGAAAAATGTTGAAATTCCACGAGGCAAAACTCAGTTTGGTTCATCGCTCGGTCACAATATCTGATGAGTATCGGCGCATTCCGCGCATTCCGTCGCCAGGCAACGAGGCACGTGACTCGGTTTCATCTCTTGATTGATGATACGAGATCGACATTTGGCCACGTTATTTCGTGGGTAATAAAACGGCGCATTTTTTCGCGCTTCTCAAGAAGCTCTCGCGGACACCGGGGACGAGTTGTTTCTCACGAGTGATTTGCCGAGTTGATCGCGGATCGGAGTCTCAAGTGAGGGTGGGACGATTGGCTTTTCGGGGTCTCCGATGACGCCACTTGAGGGACTCAGGCGCCAACGCGACTGTCTCGAAGTGCGCGAGGTAATTTAATATTCCGACGTTATAATAAAGAGAGTTGAATCCCACCTAAAATTCAATTCAGTTGATTATAATTGTTTCCTACAATTATTAAAATAATTAATAATTAAAAATATATATAAAATTTATTTAAAATATTAAAAAATTCCAAATTCCCACCCATTTCCCACCCTACCCACGTCGGACCAATGGCAGTCTTGCAATACACTCCGTCGACCAATGGGAATCAAGCACACCACCTTTGAAAACCCATCAACGTCTCATCGCACTCACACATTACAATGTCTCTCCCCACGGGGATGGACGGTCTGGTCGGCGCTCATCATGCCGGGCCCGGCGCCTCGGCACTCGGCGCTCTGCCCCCCGCAATCTTCTTACGGGCCAACGAACGGTACCAGCGGACGCCGAAATGCGCCCGATGTCGTAACCACGGAGTTGTGTCAGCGCTCAAGGGTCACAAACGGTACTGTCGATGGCGGGACTGCGTGTGTCCGAAATGCACGCTCATAGCGGAACGTCAGCGAGTCATGGCAGCCCAAGTGGCACTTAGACGTCAACAGGCCCAAGAGGAGAACGAGGCGAGGGAATTAGGACTTTTGTACGGGACTCACGATGCCGGTTTGCTCGCACTCTCTGCAATGCAACACGCGCTCGGATCCAAACCGCAAAACGATGCGCCGCAACCACTCAATTTCTCGGCCGACGGCGACTTCGCCAAGGGGAATGTGGGTAGGTGCAAATTTACTTAACACCAGTGTATTCTCATACTAAATTACCATTCAAAAACATTCGATGTACACTTTGCGGGAGCTGATTTTATTGATTTATCCGTATATTTTGTACTTTATCCAAATACATGTATTTCTCCAAGTTTTTTCCTCGCAAAGACTGAGAATCTATTTGCAACCAGACACCAATAATAATATTATATACAATAACAATAACAATAAAGTAATTATAATATTGCAAACAAACATAGTACGCACCACAATAATACATAGTATAAGTTTTCGCTTAAATTTATACTTGTAAAATATTTATAAATGCAGGCACCCAGCAACAGGTAAATCCATTATTCCACGACCATTCCCATAACGGCCATCCAATTACTGTATAGCTGTAATAAATAAAAATCAAAGGTATACCAAAACCCCCACTTTTTAATTAGGGGACCCTACCGAGCGAACCACACCCCCTCATGGGAACTTTGGAGGTGAACGAGGGCGCGGAAAACACGAAGCGACGGACCAAAGACGCGCAAGGGCCACCGATGATGTCGTTAACCCCCCGTGGTCCAATTAGGGAAGTTTTGGAGGTTGAAAAACATGGAAAAATGTGGGGTTACATTTTATTGCACGTGTGGGTCGTGGGTGGAGAAGGATTTTGCATGCGAATAGTAACACTAGAGGTGTGGAGGAGCAACTGTCTTTTCACACAGTAACGGGTCTCGTTGCAATTCTCGCCTGTCCGCGACCACCCCTTGTGAACTGTCATAGTGATGGTTGATGACAATGTAACACTTGTGTAGGTATTGAGAATAGTTTCGTGTTACTTATGGGAGAGAAGGTGAGAAAGTGTCTTGTTAACTTGTTTTGGATGCTATTATTATATTTGAGAATGAGATTTATATTTAGAAATGCAATGATAAATAAAAGTAACCAAATAAATAATAAATGATAATGAAATTCTTCGCTTCATAAATTTTAATGGATTCTGAAAATAATTTTAAAATCTTGAAGAAATTTTTGCAAATAGATGGCCAGAAATACCCTATATTTTTCTAAAAATATTCTTGAGTCATTTCCAATTGAAAACTAAAAATTAAAAATAAAAACCGTAAAATTCCTACCCATTTCTCAATAAAATGTAATCATGATTTTACGTTTGAAACACCCATTCAACTTTAACCCCATCACTCCCCCTTTTTTTCCCAGGGTTTTTATTATTGTAAAAAATTGAGATAAAATGAAACAAATTACCCAGAGAGGTTGCATTAAAAGGCTTCTCTTCATTTATAACCCTAACGACGCCTCATTAACCGTGCACCAATCAAAAACCACTCAATTTCTACTGTTTCTTGCCTTCATTTCCTCTATTTATCTAAGGATTCAGTCATCTGTGTTTCACTTTCCTAAAAAACATTCAGTGTGTGCCATTAATAGTAAAAATAAAGTGTTTTGTGCAATAACAAGCCTACCCCCTGCCCCCTCTTATTATTCCCACCCCCAATATGCACCTATTGAGAAATTTCTTTGAAAATTCTAAAATCATGTTACTAAGGACTTTGCTAAAACTGGTTTTATTGATTTAACCTTATAGTTTATACTTTATCATCATATATGTGTAAGTTATAAGTATTTTTCTGCAAAGTCTCTATTATCATGTTGTACGCTTTGGTTAGCAATGGTCAGTGTCCTCGTTGACCCGTGAAACATCTCTGGCGCCAACCCGCGTCCAGCACCTGGATTCTCGAATTTCCAAGATAAAAACTCGCCTTAAAATCCCACCGTATCAGATGATGGCAACAATTCTGCAATGACTGTAGCACTTTCCTTTGACACCCACATAAAGATACAGTGGGTACACACTTGCCAGAAGGTTGGGAACCCGTCAGCAGCACCACCCACAGTTAAATAGGAGGATTTGTAAGGGAGAGAAAAATGGCCCCCTTTTAGTTAGGGGTGGTCAGATGTCAAGATACACTGTAGCCAACTATTGGGGGTCCTAATTGCTTTGTTGTCAAGAGGTATAATGAGGTGGTTATAATTTGTTGCACATTCATCTCACTTAGCTACAAGAGATATATAAACTGTCTCATACAGAATGGGATCAGATATAATGTGTAGTGGGGTGAGTAAATAATTGGTTTAATTTATCTTTGGATATTTTCAACATGTTGGCAACAGAGCAAATCCTTTTAGAGGATATTAGATGGGTTTTGTTATAAGGTTAAAGTAGACTTAAAGTGGGAGTTATGGCTTGAAATAGAGATTAATTAGTTAGTTTTGCTAGAAGGAGTTGAGGGGAAGCCTAACCTAACTAATAAAAAAAATGAGACAAAGATGTAATTAAACAAGAGCAATAACCCAGTTACACTACCAATTTAAACTGCCACACAAACATTTCCCCCACTTGAACACCATCAAAGAAACTAGACAACATTGTCACCCTTCTATCACAAGCCACAATCTCAAGTTTTATAAACCCAACAACAAAGAAGCCACAACCCTATAAGTGGTTCCAATTGCTAATATGTTGAACATGGTTTTACTTCCCCCACACAACCTCCACTATTGGGCTCTTCCTTTAGTACTTGGTCAGTCAACTATCAAATATCTACAAAGAACTGTCTAAAAGAAGAGTCTTGATCAAGTTTCCTCCTCACATGAATGCCATTGTGTTGTCTACAGGTTTATACAACAACACACACAATATTATAGAAAAATAGAACTATACCCATACAGGAGGAAACTTTATTCTCAACTACCACCAACCATTTTTATTATATTTCCTCTTTTCACTCCTCCCCACTTTTGGGCTTAACTCTTAATGCAAACTGATCCATTCAGAATCAAGAGAGCAGGATACATGTGCCCTCGTCACTGTCACTCCAACAACCAACCACAAAGAAACTAAACTTGGGCTATTTTGTTATTGGTTGTTACCTAACTTTTCAATTCACTTTTCTTCTAAGCCTATTTAATTTCAATCTTATTCTTACAACTTTATTCAATATAATCTACTTTTAGCTGGATTAGTAATTTTCAATTTATATTGGATTAAAATTATAAAATTCAATAATTCTCTTAATTGTAATATCCTATGCAAAATTTAAGAGTTTAATGTCGTATGTCAGCTTATTCTTCAAATAACAAGTAGCCAAGTTTTCTAAGCTCACCATCACATTAAATCAATATTTAATCAGCCCTTAAAATAAGCAAAACCATGGATAATTGAATGTCAATATTAATAGTAAGCAATTGTGAAGCCACAATACAGTTGTCTTCTACAGTGTCTTATTGTAAAGAAAATAAATAAAAATTATTTATTAACAAAGTGATGTATTATTTATAATATTAAAGTTAACAAACCAAACTGCAAATTCAATATAAGTTGATGCATTTAATAAATATTTTTAAATAAATTGTGATTGATGGGTATTTATCCCATCATCTCCACTATAGATGATAACTATATTACATGGTTTGATACAATGCAATTAGAGCTTGAATAACTCGCACTCCACTATCACCCTTCCTAATACACTCATTATATGAGCCGTGGGTGGATATCATGTTTGGCACGCAATTGGATAACGAGTCAGCAGCACCTTCTTAATGAATCACGGGAAGGAATGCAGAGAATTCCATACCCCCTCACCACCTGGACTCATCAACCCACCAACCAACTTTGGGGTATTTGAATATTGATTCCAGTTTAAGACCCGAAATTATGAAGTTGCTCTGCCTTGTAAAGTGGATATTGTTCATCAAGCCCCTATTCTTCGTAAAACTCATGTTGCTGACGTGGCACTCACTCACGTCATCGTCTATTGTGGGGGTGAAGGGAGGCAATTATCCACAACTGCTGCATTCCACCCACCCCACCCCACCCCACCCCCAACGACTAAAAACGACCCTATTAATTTAGACTCAATTATATTCGTCCGCATTTCCATACATGATGCAATTCACCCTTCCTCCGCCGCTCGAGACCCCATCCTACCTCTTCACTTTCGCGTGCCACCAACACGCCGAACCCCGCTATAGCAAATTTTCCAGTCGTTGTGTAAATGTCATTTATTTTTAGATTATTTTTTTCGTTTATTTTTAAATTAAAAGTGAGAAGGAAGGAGATGTTATGATAGATACAATGATATGATTAACCAAATGTCAAATATTAATTGATCTACTCAGGAAATTAGGTTGAAATTAAATTAAATTTTAATATTATTCAATGGGTTTGGGAGATATGGTGCTATTAATTATAGAAATTTATTAACTTACAGAGTAAAAAGAAATAATACAAGTATTGATTTTCCACAACAGTGACTTGTTCCCTTTAAACCGCAAGCTTGAATTATACTGTATGTGTCATCACAGAAGTGCACCCCAGGGATCATTTAATAGATTGGGCTTCCACACTCCCGCCCACATATTAAAAAGACATTCCTAACTTGCCACCTCACTTAAACCACCCCAGACACTACAGTACCAAAGCTTTAGATCATGCCTCATAATTGGCTTGGGTAATCAACTTGATAAGTGATTTCCCAGCTATTCACTATTATAAAAAGGATAAAGAGGGGTAAACTAATTTTAATTCTATAAAGTAAGAAATAAAATTAAGCTAATACTGATTTTTAGAAATGTTTTTTAACAATATCTGTTATTTTTTTAAATTATAGTTTTTCATACTTTCAAAAGTTTATTTTCTTTGGGATTCTTCAATTGGCTTAAAAGTCTTAGAATAAATCAAATACTTTCTGGAAAGTATTTGACTCCACTGCCAAGAACTTTCTATAAAAAATATTTTTTTAAATATTTTTTACAAGGTTACTTGATGGATTAAAGTTCTAAAATTGTAGGCACAAAGGAACTATACTGTAGAATGTCTGATACAATTAATACTGCAATAGGCTATTTTTATTAGTCAAGATGCTATGCTAATTTTTCAGAAAATATTGGCAAACAATGAATCAATTAATATTATTAAGAAAACGTCATTTTCTAGAATTTTAGTTTTCGTAAAGATATTTTAAAATATTGCAGTTAGTGGAGACATAGCATCCCAAATTTGTGCAGTTAATATTTTTTAATAAAAAGAAATTGATATATTCATTAACCATTATTAAATGAGTGCTATAATTACATTTGATAATTGAAAACAATTTAAGAAAATATCATACAATAAATGCCAACGCTTACCTATTCTTTCTGCAGATGCAAAACGACAACGCTTGGACAGCGACGACGAACCCAGATCCGTAAGCCGCAACTCCAGTACACCTGGAACATCCCACAACGACGACAAGAACTCCGATAAACGTAGTCCAATACCTCACCCACAGCTTGCAAATTCCTCAGACCCTGCTTCGGATGTTCTGGAAACAGTATGCACCAGCGAGAGGCCTGGGAGCGACTTCAGCGACCCATCGACTCCAGACAGCATCGACTCCGGCCACGGCGGTAGCAGCCGAGGTGGCAGCGGAGGCAATGCTAGCGTGCCCAGAAGAAACCCAATGGACATATTGGCACGTGTATTTCCAGGCCATAAGAGAAACTTCCTGCAAGCCATCCTCAACACCTGCCAGGGAGATGTTGTTCAGGCAATAGAGCACGTCCTGAATTCCAAACTTCCCACCGAAGATTCCCAGGTAACTTCACCCGATCACCCAGCTATGTCCATCACCTCCACACCGTCGCCACCGCCAAATTCTTCTCCATTAGCTTTGGTCCATCGACCCGGACCGTATGTAACATCATCTATGCGCTCTTCGGCCTTTTCCCCTATTGCCTCGGTGGCGGCTCTCAGTCATGTTCGCTTGGGTTATCCATCGCCCCAGTCACGGGGCGGGTTTCTGGCCATGCCGTATTCGGGATTCATTCCAGGGCTTCTTCGCCCAGACTACGCGGCGGCTGCATATGGAGGTCTGGCAATAGGTGGACTACCTTCTGGCTCCAAGACTCAACATACTGGTGGACATTTCGAAAGCAACTGCACTTGCTGTGATGGAAAAGGTGACAAATCAGGAGCAACGGGAGGGTGTTGCAGTGATTGACTGTCCAGTTCATAGGCACATCATTGTCTTATCGCATTTAGTAATAATAATACATTACTCTCCATTATTTTGTGTACGTTACCAGGTCTTGCGATTTTAATCTAAAGTCGTTGCCAAGAATGATTTCATTCATTAAAAACGTTGAAATTCTGCTTCGGTCAATGTTAAAATCACAATGGTCTAATGTGTTGTTTTCTTTTAAATGAAGATCTGAAATAAGTAACAATATCAGGGAAATGTAATTGAAAATTGAAAGATGTTGACATGTCATTCCACTTTATTTTTAAGTTCGATTCATAATGGTTTACTTTGCCGTTTAGTTGATTAAATTCCCTTGTAAATACATATCCTATGTATATATATTAACATTATATAAATTGTTCCACTTCATGCACAGTAATAAATAATAAGTTGCTAATTATATTGTAATTTCAAGCAAATAAAATTAACTAACAAGTTAAAATGCTTCTGACTTTCATATTTTATGCAGAATTTTAAACACACTCGACTGTTTTATTTGTCATTCAATCTGATGGAAAACCAACACTAATGAAATCACATCAAATCAACAACATCCATCGTAAGCAGATAAGCCCTGGAAAAGATAACAGTTCATAAATAACTTAATTTATAATTTCAAAAATTATATTTCACCTGGATTTATTTATCCGAGGATGTAATTTATCTGTTGATTTTTTTCATTTTGGCATATTTGTTTTTCTGCCTATTGCACTTCTGAATTTTTTGTTTCCCGTGATTCTATGCATGATTAATTATTTCATCCAAATATTTAATAGTTAATCTTGTTATTAGATTTTATTAAAAACAAAATTATACAATTTTATAATGAAAAAATACGATGAGTTATGAAGTCATTGAAGTGCCTATTGATGCCAGATAACGAGTTAAATATATTTTGTATATATTAATATTATTGTACTCTGGCTTTAATTAAATAAAAGGTGTAAGTGTATTGAAGAAATACGAACCTCCACTCCACAATTCCCTATTTTTTTTACTCGATCCGAAGGAAGGCAACATTTCCCCTTTCAAGAGCACATCTCTGATTACTTTTTCAATTTAGAAGAAAATTGTTCATTGCAAACACTCGAAATAAAAAGAAAAAAATATAGAGACCCATGATGAAAGTGAATTTAATTTAAGTCATTTTTTATTTTTAAAAAAAATCTAAAGAAATATAAACAAAATATCAAATTTCATTAAAATTCCATTTCTCTCTTATTTTCATAATGAATTTTATTTTTGTAATATCAATTTTAAAATTTAATCACATTGACTCAAGAGATTTGAAAAACTTCAAGTGTTTCTTTTATTATGAAAAACTTAATTTCGAAAAATAATTTCCAAAGAAAAACGAAAATTCCAGGAATGAATTTCTTATTAATTACATTACTCGACTTCATAACAAAAGCTTTGCAAAGCACAAAAGAACAAATGTAAAGATTTAAATAGTGAATAGAAAAGATTAAATCTTAATTAAAATAAAATCCCTTCAAACATTCGCTTTCAAATTAAACAAATCATAAATGGCGACCGCGCTTTTATTCAGTAGAAATCGAAACTATCAAAAATCCGTTTGAATTTCCAAATAATTTACATTTAATAACTAGTTAAACCGAACCACTCAATTAAAATCTACTTCCGACAGCAATAACCCCTTAATCAATACCCACTTCTCCATTCATTCAACTCCCCTCCCCAATCAATACTTAGGGTTAAATCTATTTTAGTTTCGATTTTATAAACATCAAAGACTTAATTCGGATTTGGAAAAAATAAAAAATAAAAAATGTCATCAACACATTTTTCATTCTGCATGTTGTTGTCAAGCAATTTTCCAACTGTTATATTAATCCCCCCCAGCAGCTCATCAACAAAACAGTTGCTATGGCATTGAAGGTGATGACAAGCAGTGCATGACGTCATTGCATCTTGACATATGCATCATGCATTGTCAATGCCATTGGTAGCTGCAACTCTATCACAAAAAGAGTCGACGAGATGAAGGGGGTTATGAAAAAAGGGGGGAAAAGAAAAAATGCATTCAACTCTATGTTGTGTTCATCCAATTAAAGAGTTCCTTGAAAAAAAGTTCAAAATAGGGTATTATGGGTATAAAAGGATTTTTTATAACATCCGTATGAATTAATATAAATTAAATACAAATTATTCAAATGCCTCATTATGCATTGCTATGGAGTTTCGCTTTTTTAAAATTTGTTATTTATCAAAATTCATTATTTCTATTTATATTATCAAATTATTTATTCTTTTTATTCATTTTACTGTACAAATCGTCCATCGAAAAAGGATGGAAAATGCTTTTCTTTCAAAATCCTCGCCATTGAAATGCCTCATTAAACGTAGTCGGGCACGAAGCAAAGCTCTGAATGAAACCGTTTGCTACAAAGTCCACTAAAGTCGTCACACAAACGATAAATACAAGAGCACTTGTGAGCCGACTCCGGCCTCGATAAAGCGATTTGAAAGGAGATTGAAAAGTGGGAAAAATTCGTTATGACGAGAGTTTCCATTTTGCTTTTATCTGATTCCGCATTAATTAAATTAGCGACTTGCAACTCGAACGAGCAAACCCTGCGCCAAAGCGCACTCGAGAACGCGATTTAATGAGCTTCTGCCCCTCGAGCGTATTAGTCTATAGAGACGGGAGTCACGGGCCAATCTCAGACGATCGCATTAACCCTAACTCCTACTCGAAACGATAGCAAAAGCGAATTTCAAGCGCTCGACTCGACAACATTGGTTGGATGAGCGCGTAACCAATGCAAGGTCACATACGGCTTTTCTCATTGGTTAGCATTGAAGCAGTTTGATACATTGTATCCAATTGCTCGCGATTTGGGGTTGTTGATTGACAAGCTGGGAGTTGTTTGGGGTTCTCATTCGTTGAAAGAAATTATTGTTAAACTTTGAAGTAAACATAAAAATCAATCACTGTTTTTCTTAATTTTTTGCAAAAGAGACTTTTGCGAAGGAACATTTTCCCATTAATTTCCCGTCAATAACCGATTCATGGAAACGCCATTATTCCACATTTCTGTAAACTCATTTTCAAGTTTCAATTTCAAAAATACCGAGAGAAAAGACAGGGTAAGGGAGAGGGAGAACGTGATTGACATCCCACACTGAACTGTGGAATTTCATTAAGGAACCATCTTAGTGCACGTACACAAAGAAACCAATCCATTAGGAAATAGTCTCAAGATGAAAAAATAAAAGGAGAATATAATGGGACCCGACATATCACTGACAAGAATTTGCATATTGAATAGAAGCGTTTAATTTTTTTTTTCATTTATAGAATGGTATTAATTTAACCCTTTTCAAGTGCCACGTTGACCCGGGGCAGCGACCATCTGTTTTCAGTGGTGTGCGACTTTGCTTTTATTTTCTATTTGCTCGCTTCGATGCACTGCACGGATTGATTTAGCAAGAAAAGTGGGTTTCATTCAGTTACATTGCCTCCTGGCAGGCTAAAAACGAAACTACTCATTATTTTTAACCAGTTCTAGTTGCTGGAGGAGGTAATTTATATCGATTGTGAAGTGCAGTGCAGTCGAGTTTAAAAGATCTCTAAGGTTGTTGAATTGGATATTGCCGGTGGTGGCCTCTAATGGCGAAATAAGAAATTGCATCAGTATTGAATTTGATAGCAGATGGCAGTATTAAACACTGCCTTGAACTTAATATTTTTATAATTGAATGTTGACTGTATTTGTAAAAGTCTTGTAAATGTCTTATACAGTACATCACTGTAATTAATACAAATTCTGATAAAACTTTTAATGATGTGCACAAATTGATCAGTGATAACTCACAAGGGAACCTTTATGACATTGACCTCCTCGGAATTCTAAAATATATTGTTCAAGACTGGATTGTCAGCACTAGCCAAATGGTCATCTATTATTTCATGTGCAGACAATACACTGCACTGTTTTTAATCAATGCAATGATTAAGTAAAAGGTGATTGGGCTGTGCGGGTTACAATCTAATCACAATAATCTCCAACTCAGACACAGATTTACATCTTAAAACTGGTTAAAAAATGTAGTTCTTTGACGGGGCACGAGATTATTTTAATTAGGCTACGACAACTTCTCAGTATTTAACACTTATTTTGTGATAGTATTTTAATTGTTACTTGTTGACAAGTTAGATAAAATGTTGGTTTATGTTAGGGTATAATAATAATAATAACAAAAACTCATAAGTTCAAATCCATTTGATAATGCTATTTTTACATTTAGAATTTGTTTAATTTTATTAGATTTTCTCATCTTATTCTTTTCAGTTTATATTTTTTCTACTTTTAATAAATTTTTTTCAAAATTTCAATATTTTTTTGCTTAATTTTAGTTTTGTTAGGGCTTACTGCCTTTCTTCTAACCTAATAGTTATTACACATGAATTGTTGCAGCTGATTCTTTGAACCACTCACTCTAACACGAATTATTCAGTAATGCAAAATTACTTTTGATACTTTTTTGAATTTCAAGCTATTTATTTAACCTAGTATGTTGTCTTGAAGAGGTTCTAATATTAGATTGGCATCTCAAATTTATAAATCGACCACTGTATCCACGCTTCTTGTTCAAATTTTTTCGGAATTGCTTAGGCTATGACTTGCAATCTATTTATCAGTGACCCAATCTTCTGCAATTATAATATCTTGGGTCATTCATAACCTTGATTTTGTCTTCTGTGCAAGAACTGACCACTTCCAGGTAGTCCTCTATAAGTTAAAGCTGTATATAGGCTGTTTCAATTAAAAGTAAACACTGATTTCTTCTTGTTTTTTTTAGCTAAGTGGGTTCTCTTAATTGTTTGAATTGTCAATGTTGAAACTCTAATGAAACTTTACTAACAAGTAAAGGTACATTTACAATGCAAAGCAAAAAATTAGCTTAACAAGCAGTGCAATGATCTCGTGACATTGGTTTTGTGCAGTACCAGCAAGAGATCCAACTTCAATTTCAAAATACATTAAATTTATTTCCAAGATGATTAGATTACAAGCTTACGATTTGGAGATACATAAAGCTGTAACGAGATTAAAAAGTCTCGTAGAGTCTTTAGAGCTATCTGACCAGAAGTCAAGATACTATTTTGTGCATAAATGACTTGAGGATCAATTAATTCTTTAATCAAAGGTTGATTGGTTGTCACTAAGTTATTTATAAGTGTCCCGTATGTAGATTCCCTGGTTTAGACATGCGTAATTGTAATTAGGCAGTTAGGGTTAGTTTTAACCAGATGCTAATTACAAGAACACATGTCTTCGTTGTAACAAGTGCCCATTAGATGGCATTTGGATGGACGACTTTGGCCATTTTATCCGATTGGATGGAAATGGAAGAATCCGGGTGTCCAAAGAGCGGAAATTGGATGTTTTACCCTCTTTTGTAAAGAGGATTAGTTGGTTATATAAGCCAACGCAGTGTTTTGTTAGAGCAGATATTATTACCCTTGAATGTTTGATAACATGATTAATCCAATGTCTTAACTATTGGTTACATTGATTAATACATTTTGCACAGAGTAGCGAGTAGCTTGACGTGGAAATGAATTCAGAGCATACTTGACCCTGGAAAGCGACCAATGATGGCACCTTCTTATAGCTCTGCCTGACTTGGGGCTGGCACTGTACTGAAAAATGGCAGTGATCCGGTGCATGGTTGCGCATCCGAATGTCACCAGTTCTCTGAGTATCGATGTATTATTTCCAATGGGACTTTGTCGAGCAGAAGGCCAATCCTCTATCGACATGGGTAGTGAAAGACCCTGGACAGCGAGAGATTCTCTTAAGTGTCGATGACTGCTGTTCCCGGGTATAAGAGGCCGCTACTTTTGTATTTTCAGTTAGCCAAAGTTATCACATGCAATTGCATGATGATAATTCGAATCCAGAAACGAAAGGGATTCCTTTCGAGGAGTCGTGAGACAACGAACCGGAAGTCGGTTCGCCATGCCATGTAGACCAAGGGAGTGATAGCTGAGATTGTCAAAATACTGTGATTACAGTATCTTACATCTCATGTGTCATTCTGATGTCGAATAATCTATTTCGTGCCCGACCATGTGTTCCAGCATGTCCCTGATGCATAGACGAGTGTTTAGCTAAGTAGTTTTAGCCATTCGGCCTTTTGTTAGTTTAATGTTAAAGTCGCATACTTTAATTTCGCGCCTTTTTCAGTGTTTAGTATTTTGTCATAGTTTGATTAGGTTAGGTTAGTTTAGCTTAGTGTTGTGTTAGATTAGCAAATGGAGTTTTGCATAACTCCATATCCTGTCCTTACTCTATTTTAGTGATGGTGATCAGAACCTGTTTTATTGTATTAACTTGTAAATATTAAGTGTTTGTAAACTAGTTCTAGTATTAATTGTAAATATAATTATTGATTGGTTAATTTGGCTGATTAATAAATCCTGTCCATGTTTTGATAAAAGGTACGAAGTCAGATAATCTTTCTATGATTGATTTTCACCGGGTTTCAGTAAAAATACGGACTTGGGGAAAAATCACCATCACAAAGCAACTGCTGCTTCGGGCAAAGCTCAGTACCTTGCCAGTACTTAACTAACTCCACAAAGTATAATATTTCTAAGGAAACTTTTAACAATCAATATTCACTGATCATAATAATAATCAAACTTTAGTTATTACTAACAACTGTTATTATTTTAAGCCTAGTTTTCATTAATTTACAATTGCACTGCTATTTTTTATTCATAATGTAGATTTGCATTGTGAACAGTTTATGCCAACAACAAAGCCAAACTGAAAGCCAATAATTAGGACTCTTACAATTATTTAGGTTTAGATTTGTTGGCTTTGGCATAGTAACGTACGCAGCTACACGAAAGCCAAAATTTGATGTAGCAGTGCACTGTGAACAATGCAAACTTTGCATTGTAAATGTACCTTAAGCTTTTATAAATAGATGTGGCCTCTTAAATATAAGCATTAAAAAGATGATTTCATTTTATTAATCATATTTCTATCTGCTTTCTTATGAACTGAATGTTTGTGAATTTCTCTTAATGACAACCCCATTAAAAAGTGTATGTTGAATTCTGCATAAAATTTGATTGCCAAAATATTTTGGCACACTTTATGCAAAAATGTGCATAGCATTGTGCACAGTTTATTTTAGCAGAAAATCATTGTAAAAATTGTCCACAATTATGCACAATTTATGTCTGCAGAAAGTTATACTGCAAAATTGTGCAAATTGTGCAAAATTGTTTTACAAATTGTAAACAATTATTCACAATTTGTCATAATTGTGCTTTTTGTAATTCTGCATAAAGATTTGTGCATAAAAAGACCAACATTTTGTGCATATAGTTTTCTGCACAATGAGCACAATTCTGCATAACTATTTTTAATAGGGAATATATTGATATCTTCCTGCATAAACATTCTGCTGATACTGGTTGATTTGGAACTGGTTGGCGACGTGTGGTATTAGATTTTCATGTATTCAACTTAGACTTGCTTGTTTTTTCATAATTGCCATGGAGCAAACCTAAGTAGATCTTTCATTTGTTAACCTGGAGAGATATTTTTAGTCAAATTTTATTATATTATAATTAAATATTAAGTATATTACCTTTGTTTATATTGCACTAGCATGTACCCGGTGTTTCAAGTTATTGGCTTGAATTATTATTTGTTTGTAAACTTGAATTAATTTTATCTGTTGGATTTATTTAATTTCCAATTTATGAATTGTATCTGATTCTACTAAGTTTTCTTAAACGTTTTTCCCATTTAATGTGTGTGGATAAATTAATAAATTTTAATATATACGCCACTTGTGTTTCATTTGAAGATTCAATTCATATATTTTGTATTTGGTCGTGGTAACCTTTTTTTGATTTTATGTGTTCACCAATAATAATTAAATAAATATTTGTTCAGCATGATGATTATTTTAATAACAATTTCTTCTCTATCATTTTTATTAATAATGTATTACTATGATTTATGTTATAACCGGATAAACTAAGTCATTTGAAATTAGAACATCCTTTAATGTCACTGTATAATCACTGCATACAAATC
>JAQFZU010000376.1:0-28591 GCA_034696185.1 Henia vesuviana | reverse complement strand
TTAATTTAGAGCAAAATCAACAATTGGAACAAATATTTCACATTTCTGACTACAAATTTTCATCATCAATTATAAATCACTTTTCTGATTTTATTTTTATTTTTAAAAAATACTGTGTCTGCAATGTAAAGTTTTCAGCAGGCAACTATATCCTATTAAATCCCAATCTCAAAAACAAAATAGAATATTGCTTACCAGAATTTGGTAAAATTGTTGATATTTTTAGTTTTAAAGACAAAGAAAATATTTACTTTTTATGTTATAAGTTGAGAACAAATTATTTTCATCTATTTAAAAATACATAAGAATGTGAAATAACTGATACCATTGAGATAATAGATGTAAAGTTACTACGTTTGTGTTGGTCTGTCGACCATTTCGTTGTCGCTCCGTCTTAAACGACTTCACGTCGTTGGCTCGTCGTCTTGCTTCGATCGTCGTTTAGTATTTATTTAATAAACGACTCAACGTATTTAGTCAAATAAATGAACTTTAATTAAACTAACTGGATTACACAATAAAGGCATTGCGCCGTGAAAAAGATATGATGAGTAGTAATAAATTGGCGGGAATGTGCTCTACTTATAACATCGTCCCGTCACGTGACATTACACAATTGGTGTGGTCACATTGTTCTTCTGTTGTCATCTTTAGTCCAAATCATAAAACACTACAATGAAATAAATTGAACAATCGTAATAACATTTGAAAATTAACACACACTAACAAACACCACCATTGATTTCCAAATTTTATAAGTTAAGACCCAATTGACCTACGTTCCTCTTTAACGTTTCCCTGGTCAGTGCCTTTGTTAGTATGTCGGCTTCTTGGTTTTCACTCTTCGTATGTTCTACGGTAATTCCTTCTTCGTGTATTTGAAACTTGATATAATGGTTTCGACGATTCAGATACTTTGTCTTGATTTTACTCGTTCCTTCCTTTAGCATGAATACGTTATTCAAGCTGTCGGTACATAGGGTGATTTTCTCTTTCTTTGTTCCCATCTTTATTCCTTCGATTAGTTCCTTCGTCCAAACTAGTTCTTTAATGCCCATTGCAATCGCATCCTGCTTGCTTTTGGTTGAGCTTTCTGCGACGATCCTTTGCTTCTTGCATTTCCAATTGATGATTGATTTGCCATCTTTTATAACATAAGCTGAGAACCCACGCGCATTCGCTGTCAAGTTCCAACTAGCGTTGGTATATGCTCGTATATCTCTCTTTCCTCTTTCGTATTTTAGACCGTAATTCATCGTTCCCTTCACATATCTAAGAATTCTCTTCGTCGCTTCTAAGTGTACTTTCTTCGGATTCGTATTGAACTGGGAAAGGTACGTCACTGCGAATAGGATGTCAGGTCTGGTATTAATTGCCAAATAAAGCAATCTTCCAATATACTCCTGATATTTGGTTGATTCCACTACGTCGCTTTCTTCGAATTCTTCGTTTAGCTCTTGACTACTGCACATCGGATTAACGACCGTGTTACAGTCTTGCAATCTAAATAATCGCAAAGTGTCCTTCACATATCTCCCCTGACTTAAGATTATTTGCCCCTTCGTTTGTGTTACTTCGATGCCTAGAATGTATTGCAATGGTCCTATCTCCTTCCATTTTATTTCTTTCTTAAAAGCGATGATGAGATGCCGTTCCATTTCTTCGTTCGTCGTCATTGTTACAATGTCGACAACATACAATCCGATGAGTATGAATTTCTGTTTCTTATGTAAGAAATACAAACACGGGTCGTTCGGTGATTGTAATAGACCGTTTCGTATAAAAAGATCATGAACGTGCTCGTTCCAGCATCTGCCGGACTGCTACAATCAGTAGATGCTTCGTTTCAACTTGCATACTTCAGTTTTGTCGTCGTTATAACCGCTTGGGAATCTCATGAAAACGTCTTCGTCCAGTGTCGCATTCAAATACGGGGTTTCAACATCGTGCTGTTTCACTATAAGTCCTCGTTTTGCTGCTTCGTTGATCATATATCTAAATGTTTCTATACGGATGACTGGTGAGTAGGTTTTGTCATAATCCACTCCTGGTCTTTGTCCGCTGCCAACTGCAACTAATCTTGCCTTATAGATCGTTTGACTCTCGGTCAAACCCGGTTTCAGTCTGAAAACCCATTTGCTATTAATCGGCTTTTTGCCGACTGGTAAGAGTACTTCGTCCCATATGTTGTGTGATTTCATCGATTGCCACTCTTTTTCCATTGCGTCCTCCCAATGCTGTCTTTGCGCAGATTTTTGAAAGTCTTTGTATGTTGTTGGGGTTATGATGTTCACAACTTTGTTTGCTATTTGTCGTTCTTGAATTCGTGACGACCTTCGTACTCCTTCGTTTTGCAATTGTGTTTCGTTTTCTTGTCTACGTTGCAATTGCCGAAGTTTACATTGCGCCTTCGTACCACCTCGCGGTCTGCCTCTTTGTATCGAATGTTCTGGTTCTGCATCTTGTCGTTCTTCGTCGTCGTGTTGGATAGAATCGGTGTCAGATGTAGTATCGGGATCACCATCTGACTCACTGTCAGTATCCAGGCTTGTCATCCAATTATAGCTAACTTTGCTTATGTCAATATTCTTCCATGCCCTTTCGTGTTCAAAAAATTTAACGTTTCTTTTGTCTTTTATTATCTTGGTCTCCATATTATATATCCGATACCCCGTTCTATGAGATGCATATCCTAGAAACTTTCCGGTGTAAGATTTTTCTTCGAATTTCCCACTTTCTTTCGTCTTTATCGCTTCTACTCGGCATCCAAACCGTCGGAAATAGCTTACTGATGGTGTTTGTTGAAACCATCGCATGTAGGGTGTCTCCCCTGTAGCTTTCGTATTACAAACGTTTCTCGTCGTTACTGCCGTGTATACGGCCTCCGCCCAAAAATAAGTTGGGATTTGTGCGTCAATGAGCATCGTTCGCACTGTTTCAACAATCGTTCTATTCATCCTTTCCGCAACTCCGTTGCTTTGCGGGTTGTATGGAATTGTCTTCTCGTGAATTATTCCCTTCGTATGAAAATATGACATTAAATCGTTTCCAATAAATTCCCCGCCATTGTCGGTACGGATTCGTTTAATCAATTGTCCTGTCTGCGTTTCTTGTGTTGTAATAAACAATTTTATTTCATCTTCAACTTGAGATTTAAATGACATTGTCGCCACAAATGCCATTCGGCTATAATCGTCCACCATCGTTAGTATATACTCCGCTTTTCCTAATGATTGAGGTGTAATAGGACCTACCATGTCCATGTGTACCAATTCCAAAATGCCCGTCGTAATTATCTTCGTGTTCGATTTATGTGACAATTTCTTAAACTTCCCCTTCGTGCATGCGATGCAATCATAAAATCGTTCATCGTTTATTTGCAATCCCCGTACCATCTGTTTAGTGTTTAACATCTTTATTCCTTCCCAATGATTGTGTCCCATCCGTAAATGCCATAATCCATTAGTATTAATATTATCGTCGTTAACCACAAAAGCACCAACCATCGTCGTTGAAAGAGAAACATCGGTTATTACAATAAATCTATGATTTACTCTTTTCCCCCATAAAATCATTTGGTTAGTATTATTATTAGTTATGAATGCGTCATTGTTAGTAAATTCAACATTACAATTATCATCAATGAATTTAGACACAGAAAGTAAATTCGTATCAAGATCTGGAACGTGAAACACATCACGTAACGTAACCATCGTATTAAATTCGGACTGTTGTACTCGTATATCGCCTATGCCAATTTCAATTATCGGATTGTTTTTGTCTGCTGTAGTTATCATCGTGGAGATTTTTTGAACAGTACCAATAAATAATCTGTTAGTATTCACCATGTGACTTGTAGCGCCCGAGTCCAATAACCATTTGCATTGGTTGACATCGTTGGTGACATTTATTGATTCACATTTTGTATCATCGTTAGTGTTAAGTGAAAGAAATTTTGACTTACCTTTTTCAACTCTTTCTCCACTCCTGTGCAACATCATTTTCGCCGCTTCTTGCCATGTTTCACCATGTTGGCGAATTCCTCTTTCAAAATATTGTCGTCTGAATGTCCCTCGCAGTCTTTGTACATCACAGTTGCGATAGCCATATTCGAAATTGAATTGTTCATTCATGTCCGTAATGACAGGATAATTGGTCGATACGGTTGTGACATTATTCCCTTGTTCCATCGTAACATTTGCTTCATTTTGCTGTTGTTTCACGTCTTTGTTTCGTATTTTTGGCATTCCTCCAACTGCTCCTAGTTCTGTCTCGTTGTCCGAACTATCATCGCTAGTGTTATCGGTATGCAGTTGGTTCAATGCACTCATTGGAATTAAAGCTGATTCCAAATTGCGTCGTGCGTCATGTCGTTCGTATTGTTCATCGTCATCGTCATCGTCGTTAAAGTATTGTCGACGAAATTCGTAATCGGCGTAGTCTTCGAAACCTTTCCATTCGTAATCATCGTCTTTGTGCTCATAATAATTTTCGTAACTTCTTTTATATTTATTTTCATCGTCTGGTGTCGGTATTGTGACATCTTCCGTCATTCGCATCTCTTTAACGTTACATTTTACATTTTTTTGCCGGAATTCTTCGTCATACATCGTTGTTTTTTCCACTAACTGTAAAATAATGTTCGGATTATTTTTACGCTATACTTCGTTGTTCCATCGTTCGTTAAACCAATTCTTGTCAGTTACCTTTACGAATACCTCACGTTTGACTGTCACTGTTTTAGCAGCTTGTGGCGCATTACGATCATACGATGAGTTAGATTTCTCTTCGCTCTGTTGTTTTCTACATTTGTGGGCTTTATGCCCAAAGCCGTTGCAGTTGTAGCATTTTAACTTATTTTTACAGTCTGCTCGTCTGTGTCCCGCTTGGCCACAGTTCCAACAATTTTCTTGTTTGTTCATCTGTTTGTGATCATTCGTTTTAGTTGCTTTTTCATTTACATTTTTATAATTTTTATCGTATTTCTTCGTTTTTACTTCCACTTGATCGTTCCGTCGTCTTGTCGTTTGGTTTCGATTAACTTGAACTGCGCGTCGCGCGCCCTCGTGTTGATTTCCGCTTTCATCGTTTCGTTTTTCACAAGATTTCTCTACGTCAATTAGAATATCGCGGATTTTTTCTACGGTTTTATCTTGTCTATCGTTTTTTAAAATGTGAACTACATGGTCAAATTCTTTTCGAGCTTCGTTCAATATTAGTAACGCCAATTGGTTTTTGTCAACCATCGTGTTGCCGAGTTCAATGGCGTGATTCCAGTCCGCCATTGTTCGGTCGACGTACTCGTTTACTTTTTCCTGTTTTTCCATCTTCAAAGTTAAAATAGTCATTCTTGCTTTTTGGCGATTCTCTTTTGTTTTTTGATCCATTTCCTTTTTAAGTCTTTTCCATAGAGTTTTCGCGTTTCGCGTGGCTGTGTATTTTCTCATTTGGATTTGAGAAAGCGCCATTATTATCGAGCCATATGCGCCATCGTTTTTGGTCAACCATTCTTTTCGTAATTTCATTTTTGTTTTGTACTCGTTATCAGTGGGATCTGGTTCGGGTATTTCGTTGTTTTTGATCGCCATTTGCCAGTAATCTTTTCGTCTTAGATAACCCTCCATTCGAATTGACCAAGTTAAGTAATTTTCTCTTGTGAGAAACTCATCGCTCGTAATGGTTTTTGTTGATTTCATCGTATTTATGTTTTGAAATAAAGCAATTTCTTATCGTTTTTCGTCGTATTATTTGTTTTCGTCGTTTTTCTCTGTGATGAATGTTGTGCACAGGGTGGAGATCGAGATGAAAAGGTTGGTCGTCGTTGATCACTACACACACACTTCTTTGCACTTTAAGGATATTAAAACACTACACGAACACTTTTCACACACAAACTTCTTCGCTTCTCTTCGTTCTTCGTTTTTCAAAGTCGGAAATTGAACCGCTCTCTGCTACCATTTGTTGGTCTGTTGACCACTTCGTGTCGCTCCACTCATATGACGACTTCACGTCGTTGGCTCGTCGTCTTGCTTCGATCGTCGTTTAGTATTTATTTGATAAACGACTCAACGTATTTAGTCAAATAAATGAACTTTAATTAAACTAACTGGATTACACAATAAAGGCATTGCGCCGTGAAAAAGATATGATGAGTAGTAATAAATTGGCGGGAACGTGCTCTACTTATAACATCGTCCTGTCACGTGACATTACACAATTGGTGTGGTCACATCGTTCTTCTGTCGTCATCTTTAGTCCAAATCATAAAACACTACAATGAAATAAATTGAACAATCGTAATAACATTTGAAAATTAACACACACTAACAGTTTGCTGATCCCATTGTTTACTGTGTTAAATAATAAAATTAATATAATTCTAAATTGTACTAATATAATTGAATATTTGTAAATAAAATTTGCTGATTCAATTCATTTAAATCTTTTTTATATTTTTTATTAATAATTTGTTTATTCAATCTTAATGTATAGCTTTAATACATATATAAAGTTTGTAGATATCACTTTCAAAAATAAAAGTTTAAAATAAAAATTAAGTGGGTTTGACTTCTCTTAAACCTCAGTATGTATGCTTAACTATTAAAAATAAAAATAAAGTTAGTACTAATAATAAATATATAAAACTCGATTTCACAAAAAATGCTTTAAAATAGTTTTAAAATCTAAAACTTGACAAGAAAGATATATTTCTCTTGACATCATTATGGTGATGACTAGTCTTTAAGCTTTGATGATTAAAGTAATGATGGATATTTGTTTAGTCATAAGTAGTATCTAATGTTTAAACTTTATAATATCTAAAATAAAGGTGGAAAAATGAATAGTTTAGTCACAAATGATTCTAGTATTTAAGATTTATTATATCTAAATTAAAGATAGGAAAGAGCTAACCTGTTTAGTACACAAATGATTTCTTAAAATCTAAGCATCATAATACTTAAAAAAAGATATATAAAACCTAAACTATTTAGACAGTAATAGAGTCTAATAATCAAATATAGTAGTGACTAATTTCTATGAAGTTAATTTCATAGCCTTCTTCTAGCATCTAAATTTGAACTAGATACAAAAAGATTATAACTCAGTGGCTTTGAGCTGATTAATAGACATTAGACATTTGCAAAGTCTATTTGTCTAGTGTCTAAAGCAAATATTAGACATTTATGTTTACAGTGTGGTGCTAAGGCATTCAGAAAGAAAGTAGGGACTCAATTTAATGGATTTTAACTGTATTTTCTGGCGACATTTACACGCCTGATATCTTAAACATTGTCTTATAATCAAATGTTGTCTTGCCACATTCGTGGCCAAAAATATAGTTGTTGCACCGGGTGAATAGTGCAAGTAACTTCTGCAAGATTTGCTAAAGGATGGCCATGAAATAGCCAAAGATACAAAGATTTTGAGTGCATTGTCTACTTTATCCATGATGCTTTGAAGAGATGGTTGGTTCTTTATTAACAACCCAGCTGTTTTAACTCAAATTAAATGCAAAGATACGCTTATTAAAAATGGTAAACCTAAAACTATTTATTTTATTTCTACTAGAGGCCTGCGACCGCTTCGCTGGCCAAAGGGAAGCAGATGGATTAAGTTTTATGTATTTAGGCATGATTACAATAAAGATATTTGCCCCAGGAAATCGTAACTTAAGAGTAGAGCTGACATGCTAAAAGAAGAAGAAAGAAGATGTTCAAGAAGAAGATGTGTTGTGTTGATCAACCGCTAGTGATCAACCACTAGCTGTTTTTATTTTCAGCTGCTTTATTTTTAGCTGTTTTTTATTTTCAGCTGCTTTATTTTCACTGTTTTTATTTTTAGCTGCTTTATTTTCAGCTGTTTTTTATTTTCAGCTGCTTTATTTTCAGCTGTTTTTTATTTTCAGCTGCTTTATTTTCAGCTGTTTTTTATTTTCAGCTGTTTTTTATTTTCAGCTGCTTTATTTTCAGCTACTACTCTTTATTCCCATACTTATGGGTTATTTACTTTAGCCATGATTGCATTAAAGATAATTGCCCCGGGCGATTTATTTATACTAATTTATAATTATCGACATTTAGAAAAAACTACACGACTACGGACATCCACACATTAATATTATAGATATTAACAACAATGGTAACATAGCAACAATAAGATATAAAGCACAACAAATATAGAGTAGCAACAGAAGCAATAAAATATAAGAAATACTAAACAATTGCAATGCTTTATCAATAGGTGGCACCACAACATCTTCCGGGCTAAAAAAACAGTTAAGAAAGTCAACCAAGCTCTCCATTCACCAGTAGCAAACCTCTGATTTCCTACCCTAACATTTAAACAACAACTCTTAGCAATCCAAAACTCCTCAGAAGGCTAAACCCAAAGAAAAGAAATTAAATCAAAACCAAGTTCAGATTTCAAGACAACAAACATGCTGAACTGCCCTTTTCAATTTTAAGCCTGAATCTAAACACAACCAAAATGATCTAACATGCCCATCTCTTCTGGTGTTTGTTTTTAGAATCCTACCCAGTGCCCAAAAAATACAAGGGTTTTTTCTTTACACATTATCACAACCTCTTCAACTTTTAACTCTCCTGATTGCATGCCATCCAAAATCAGATTTGCACTCTGAAGCAAAGTCAAATAATCCTTCCTCCAGGCTCAGCAGATTGAGTCTAAAAGATTAATCCTTTGCCTTCATCGTTGCAGTAATTTCTCCTTTTGCACCTGAGGAACTGGCAAAGCAGAGACTGCCGGAGTCAGGAGTCAACTGTTCCCCATCAGTAGATCAAAGCCCACATAACACAAAGGCCGGGAATTTAGAACAGCCGCAGTCTTGAACCAAAAGGTTTGCAATTTGGAAAAAGTCAAAATCTGCTTCCCGATCACCCAACGCAAGCCGTGTTTTGTTGAACGGACCAACCGCTCCTAAATTCTTTCCCATCCCCTTTCCCCCCCATCAAACTGCTCTTTTCACAATGTATTTTCATTTAACCTGACGACCCGCACAAAAATTATGAACCTTTTTATCCGAAAGAACCTTCCAAAATCTCCTAAACTTTTTATCTGCTTTGTGAAAGGTACTACCATTATCAGAATAAATTGTTTCGCTAATTCTATATTTTTCTAGAAAAAACGCCGTAATGACAACAAAAGGTTTTCTGTTGTCTTTGACAATACCAAATCTAAAAGAATAGTTTTTATAACTGCACATGAAAAGACAACAATATACGATTTGACTGTTTTTGATTTCTATTCATTCCAAATCTAGACAGGCCCTGCATGATCAATTTTTACAACTGAAAAAGGAGGTTATTGAGTAACTTGATCCACTGGCAATGGTGCCCACATCACATCCACTGGCCTAATCAAAACGAATGACTCCTTAACTTCCTCTGTGACTGGACCAAAAGACATTAACTCGGGCCAGAATCTCCCTTGAGCCAAGATGGACTTCCCAACCATAATGAAGATTTAACTATGTCAGTCATGCTCTTCCTTCTTGTGACAAAATCAGCAGGGTTCGAGTCACCAGGACAAAACCTCCATTGTTCTGGCCATGTTTGCTTTTGGATCTTCTGAACTCTATTACTAACAAAACCTTTCCATAAATGGTGACTCCCCTTAATCCATTGCAGAGCAATCTGAATCTGACCACAACTATACATAAGCAAAACTAGGTTTATTATCCAATGCCCTCAAAACATACGAAAACAATTGCCTAATGTTAATCACACATATTAATGATGAGAAATATACAACCTTAACACTAATAAATAGTTCAATGGCAATCATTAAACCTTCGATTGAAGGGATAATTAATTTCCGAGTCATTTATTTACATGATTTACCATGACTTCCGGTCAGGTAAATCTAAAAGGCAACTCGAGACTTTTAATCTCGTTACATGTGATACAATTGTTATTTTATTTGAACATACAATCTACACGATCAAGTCCAGATCTTGTAACAAATCCAAAATGCTGATTGATTATATCTGTCTGTTTACAATGTTTTGCAAACATGCACTGGAGAAAAATTTGCTGGACAATTATGAAGCAGCAATATATTTTGTGATGTAGAAAAAACCAGATATCAAGTTTTATAAAATCTGAAACTAGATTTTTCCTGGTTCAGGATTATTTCTTAACCTAACCTAGGTTTAATCTGACTTGTTTTTCTCTATAAAGAACTGAATCTGAATTGAAATGTACCATGTTGCAATAAACAAAACCTGGAACTGGACTTGGTATTGTACTGGGTCAATTACACTAGGTTCAGGTACATCTAAGACCACACTCTAAAAAATAATAGTGTGATTTCATTCTTTTAGAGGTAGGATAAAGCTTGTCCCTATTTATATACCTAATAGGAATGTCGATGTTATTCTATTTTAAGATAGCATTATGTACCTTCAACTACCTATCTATAAAGAATTATTTGATCACCTTAATCTATAAGTGATTATACCACTCAGTGTCACCAGCCAATCAAATGCCAAAATCCTGAAGGCAAATAGCCAATGAATTGCTAGAATTTACGTATTATCTCGATAATACTCCTAGCAACCATGGCAACATGGTATTATCGGTATTATCGCGATAATACCAATTACTTACCACCTCGCGCGATAGGCAAGGTGTTTTGGTTGATTGGCAATATGCAGTAAGCATACTGAACCAAGTTAAATCAAATTGCTAACAGAGGCCATGCCATTAATTGATTTCCATGTAATTGAATTTATGCATCTAACTAAAAAAGTCATTAATAAATTAATATTTACTAGTATCATTAAATCTTCATAATCAAATTATTTACTAACACAAAATTTAATTAATTATTATAAAAAAATCATCAATATAATACGAAATTTAAGAAATTTAAAGAAATAAATCTATTTTTCAATTTAACATTTAAAAAAGCGCCATCTTTTATCGATTTATGCAAATAAGAATGAATAAAACTATGGAGCATAAGAAATAGAATTTGACACTTGAAAAAAGATCTGTTAATTTCTTTGTATTTTAATTTAAACAATAAATTGAAGCAAAAATGTATTTCACATGTGATTTATTTAAAGATTAAACGAACTTACCAAGTGAAGTTTGATGATAATTCCATCGATGTGAAGTAATGAAGGGTTAACTAGAGATGACGTCATATCGATATACCAATCAGTCTTGAGAGGTGCCAAGCAAAAACTTTGTCTTGCAGTGCTATCTTCTGCACTCCCACAAGACAAAGATAGGGAGGTACGAGGGCGGGCTAGTTAACCCTTCGTTACTTCACATCGATGGAATTATCATCAAACTTTACTTGGTAAGTTCGTTTAATCTTTAATTCCATCTCAGTTCCGTAACTACGGGTTAACTAGAGAATTTAGAGCGCTTGGCACACTTAAAACTTTTTTATTTTCTTAATTTTACAACTATCTTAAAAGGTAACAATTTAACGAACAATAAAACAAACAATAAAAACACAAACACTTATATAATTAAATAAATCTAAACAAGTTTAATTACTTAAGCCATTTTTTAATCTTTTAATAAAGCTAATGAGAACCCATCTGTAAGTTCTTGCCCCACCACTGAACGTTGATAATACTTATAAAATGTCGACTCTATACTCCAACCTGCTCGTTAAAGCACTGTTTCGAGCGGAACCGCTTTTGAAAAAACCTTAGAAGTCGCCGCCGACCTAACCGAATGGGCAGTAAAACAGTCATCTTTAATCTCTGACTCCTTCAAAACTAACTTTAACCACCTTGCTATTGTATTCGTAGAAGGTCGCCCAATTCTACCCTTGGTCAAAAATAAAGAATTTTGTGTTTCCCTTATGTCCCTAGTATTAGAAATATGCCTTTCTACTGCGGCCACCGGACATAAACCAACATCTGAATACCTAGCAATAAAAACCGAACTTCCTACCTTCCCGACATGTGACTGCTTAAGCTGTGACAAAATTGTCAACTGCAATCCACTCTGTGAAAAACTGAGCGACGACACATCAAATTTCTGTAACGACTGTAATCTTGAAGCAGTGACCAACGCTAACAACATCAGAGCTTTCTTCTGAAAGTTCCACCAATCTCCATCTGAGGAATCTGGAATAGACTTTAAAAAGACAAGAACTACAGTGGGATCCCAAATCTTAGAAAATCTCGGAACCGGCGTTCGCACATTAAAAGAACCCCGCATTATGCGTTTTAAATTATCTTCCTGATTAGGAGATAACTGAAAGGCCGTAAACGCTTTTAAAGCTGCCTTTGCCGTAATCATAGCACTGTAACTATAACCTGCATTAAACAAACTCATTAAAAATTCAATCACAGTGTTATAAGACGGTACAAATCTATCGTAGTGTCCTTGAAAACAAAAGACTTCCCACTTGGTAATATAGGTCTGGTATTGCTTAATTGTTGACTCTCTCCAGGATTTAAGCAACAATTCCGTTGCTTCCTCCGAAAACCCCTGCTGAAGCTTTCTTTGCCTGAGATCCAACAACCAACTAGCCTTAGATGTCGTAACGGATGTAACCTGCGTCTGTCGTGGATTAACGAGATCACTTCTGGTCCTCCCAGCAACACAGGATGATCTATCAATAGACTCATTAACGTTGGCCATCACTGCTGACCCTGCCAAAGTGGAACAATCACCAAGGCATGCAGCACTCGTTTCTTCCAAATTTTCTGTAAACACCTCGGTAGAAGACTAAAAGGGGGAAATAAATAAGGAGCATTAAAATCTTTCCACTTAATAGTAAAAGCATCAATAGCAAAATTTCCTGGCTCAGGATGCCACGTAACAAATGGCTTAACCTTATAATTTAACCTTGATGCAAAAAGATCCACATCAAAAGGACCCCAAAAACTTTCTAAAACTCTAAACACTTCCTCGTCCAACGACCACTCCAAATCATCTGAAATTTTTTGTGAAAATTTGTCAGCCAAAATATTCTCACAACCCGGAATGAACGTTGCTGACAACCAAATTTCCCTATTTAAAACTCAATTCCAAATATCAACTATAATTTTTAACAATTGCGGTTTTGTACTTCCCTGCTTTTTTATTCCGGCTATTACTGTACTATTATCTGATCTAATTCTCACATGCACATTCCGAACCTTTACTAAGGATTGGAGGCCCCACTTCACCGCTAACAATTCTTTCTCATTAATATGCATCTTTTGCTCAAAACTATTCCAATGACCATTTGCGGCTTGATCTCCAAGTGTGGCCCCCCAACCCAAATTTGACGCATCTGTAAACAGAAACAAATCTGGTTCAGAAATAAAAAAATTTTGTGTTACACTAGCGACATTACGTGACCACCACTCTAATTCCAAAATTATTTTATCCGACAAGACAAAATTAGCATCAAAGTTTCTTTTTGCTCTTACCAATTTCGCATTCCTACAAATCTCTAAAACTTTTACATGCAAAGGGGCACAATCACACCTCGGACGAAGGGCCTCTAACTGACCTATAAGACTAGCAAATTCCCTAATTGCAAAACTTTTCCCTTTAGTAAATTCAACTAATTTTTTCTTAATCTTTAAAATTCTTTTTTCCGTAGGTCTTACTATATTATTTTCAGAATTTATTTCAAACCCCAAAAACTCAATCGTTGTTGACGGACAAAGATGGGATTTTTCCCAATTTATTGAAAACCCTAAACGCTGCAAAAGCGACAAAGTCTCATCCCTGGCAACTAAAGCTTCTTCCTTAGATCTTTCCATTCCCAGAATATCATCAATATACACGAAATTTGTAAAACCCCTCGTTCGTAAATCTGTTATCGGCACCTTCATAATCTTTGTGAATAACCTCGGGGCCACTGCCAGACCATTTGGGAGAGCACGAAATCGGTATAACCTACCCTTCCATCTAAATATTAAATATTTTCGAAATAAAATCTGTATAAGCAAGGAATAATACGCATTTGATAAATCAATTCGATAGAAAAACCAGCCAGGCTGTACCTGAACTAAAGCCTGCCATAACATTTCCATTTTAAAATGGTTATAAGGCAAACATTTATTATAACGCTTTAAATTTAAAATAAACCTAAAAGTCCCATTAGGTTTACCTACCAAAAAATACGGGTTAACCACTTGATCTGGTTCTTCTATCGTTTGTTCAATAACTTCCATCTCTAACAACTGCGATACCGCCTCTTGCATTCGATCACTATCCTCCGGTGATAATTGTTTCTCTGGTGCCTCCAAACTTGATAGCGAACACTCGTGATCCCACGATAAACCTTCTTGCGTCTGGTGTAAAGTTCACTCATCCGTCGTCAACTCTCTCCAATTTGATGCCGCCAACGACACTCCTCCTGCCTTAAAAGATGATGTCGCTATCGATGTCGACGGGACCGACTGGGGCCTCCCCCTAAAAAACGGTTTTGTCGACTTTCTGAACGCCTGTCCTGTCTATCATAAGGCCTCGACCTCTGTTTTTGGGCCGGTCGTTCGTAACTTCGGTACTGTTGAAAAAATCTACTCTTATTCAACATTGTTGGTTTTCTTTTTTCCTGAGCCTGACCAAATAGCGTCTTAGCTAAGATCGCCTTATCCTTAGCCTCCTTAGCTGTTGATGCCAAATCTGACGGAAACAAATATTTATCATGACTAACTTGTGTCGCCGTATGCCTCGAAATTCCACTGCAAAGGCTGGTTTCAATGCCTCACGTCTAGCCACATTAAGCAAATAATTTAAAAAGGCCGATTGCTTAATTGAAACAGATAAATTCTTAAAAACCGTCTTCAACGTTGGACGTAGTTTTTCAGAGACATCCTTTGCTGGTATATTTTTAAGACTATCCATTTGCGTCAAATTTATAGTAACCAACGTCATTAAAGCTGACTGCACCTTTCGCAATGAAGCATCCAAACTACGCGTATCCAACTTTAGTTTTTTCCAAATCTCTGTTTGGATCGTTGGTGGCTTCAAAAATTCCATGTTTGAAGGAGGGCGAAATTCCTCTGCTAATGCTTTTATCTCCTCTTTCTGTGGTGTAGCTTGAAACAAACTGGACGTAAGCTTTGCTAACACTGCAGCCAATGGCGGTCCGCACACTTTTGTATCAATCCATTGACCATCCTCTAAAATTTCCTCATCTGCGATTAAACTCTTAGTAGTCACTTGAGTTGAAACTTCAAAAGGATTCGTAACATCACTCACTTCCTCTGCGACTGAAATAAAAAAAAAATTTTTTTTCTTTAAAAACTTTTTTATATATTCTGTATAATTTCATAAAAAACTAGTGTCGCTACTCAGATTAAAAATCCCATGAGTGTTATCTACTGTGTCAAAGACCTCAGCAGACCATTCCGAAAAGATTAATAATTATATTAATTCTTTTCTAAGATCAGCAACAGGAATATCAACATATTATGATCTTAAAACAAAGAAACTTAAAAACGCGCCAAAACTCAAAATGGCGACTCGCTAAACTCGATCGACTCTCACCTAAATTTAAAAAGTATTCTTGTGCTTCCGGATCTTTTGCTGCATCTTTAAGCATCGCTAACATCTCTTCATTCGGTTGGATTTCTTCTTCCACATCCTCTTCAATAATATCATTTTGTAAATCCATATTTGAACAACACAGAAACGACTCGTAAGTATTGACCGTTTGATATACAAATACTTGTCTGATTGGTATATCGATATGACGTCATCTCTAGTTAACCCGTAGTTACGGAACTGAGATGGAATTATCACCAAAACATATTAAAAATTAAACAATATGCTTATATTTTAAGCAATTCATTAAACAATGATATTAGAAAAAATTTAAAAAATTAGAAAATTATATAAATTAAAGATACAGTATAAATGAAAAATGTAAAATAAGCATAGAGTCGAAATTTTTATTTGAAAATCACTCATAAAAGGCAATAACAAAAAAATTCAACAGAAAATTTCCTGTCACGTTGAACATGGTTTTAATTACATTCTCTTTGTAATCAATTCCATCCTTTCTCTTCATATTGAAACCCCAGTCCGTTAAATATTGAGCCAAAACCTTCACTGGAGTCACTTCATTCAATTCATAACCTCGAAATCTTAAAAAGTTTAAGAATTGATTCCAAATTGATTTTTCAGATTTTTTAGTGTTATATGGTTTTAATTCTTCACATTCCTTTGCAATTTGATCACAGTCTAGGTTTCCCCATCGAATAGTAGATGATTCCATATTGCGTATATTTTTCAGATTCTAAAATGTAATAATATAAAATTAGAAAACATAATTCTATGAATAAATCAATACCAATTAAAATTTTCAAACCTTAAAATTTTTAAATATGTAGATTTTAAAAATTTTCAATTGTTTTTTAATTATCAAAATTAAAAATTCAAATCAAATTTCAAAAATTGTATATAATTACCAGATAAACATTAAATTTCCTCAAACTACTTGGCAGTTAATTTCCAAAAGATTATTTCTTTAATTTTTCAATATTGATTTCATTGTCTCGTGGCATATATTTCTCATAATCTAAAAATAATTAATATAAAATTAATTAATGTCATTAACAATGTTTTTAATTATCAAAATTAAATATTCAAATGAAATTCTAAAAATTAAAAATAATTACCGTAAACAGAGTTTATATTTATCCAATGGTCAATGTTGCATTTGCCTCAAACTAAAAAGCAGACTGCAAACATAATGTTATAAATATTATTTTGGTACTAATACTGTTTAAATTACTTACATTTCATTTATAAAGGTCCAAATGAAAAACGAGGAATTTTGAATTTTCCTTGTACGAAAAAGGTTAAAAACGCCACCTATTGCCAAATTTGAATTTAAATGTATTGATATTAAATCACAGGTGTGAATTTTGGCATTTGATAGGCCAGTGACTAACTTCGTGGTATAATCTTACCGAATACCACTCTTGGTCGTGAGATTATCTCAAATCTTCACTCATTGCCAATATTGACATAAAAACTGGTGGTGCCAAAGGCACCAACCAGTTCTAGTTGTTAATATTACGAATTCGTGAAGATTATCGATAATCTCACTCACCAATCGTGGTATTACAAGTGATTATTGTAGCCTTTTACATAGTGCAATTACATGCCTTACAGAAATGGTTTAGTCTTATTCCAATTAAAGGTAATAAAATAAAGTGTAACCAGGCACTTACATGTGGGTGCCATGAGTCCCCCAATGGGAGAGTGAGAGTAAGGGGCAGGGCGGTGGCCGACTAGACTTTCAACCGAGACTTAAACCGAGAGAGTTGCTGTGGAGACCGGCTACTGGGCAGAAGTTTATAACCAGCTCTCTTTCAGTCCTCAACTCCGGAATGACACCACCGAGAGGAAGCCATCGTTCGATGGAGGATTTGCCAGGGTGAGGCATTGTCTGCGGCCACTCCGAGTGGCCAGGTCAGTAGCCATAGGGCTTCGCATCCAAGTATCATAAGCCTCGGGCGCGGGTCAGGTAATCGGGGTAGTGTCGAGGATGGGGCGACAGATGCAGGAACAGATGGTCTAATAAAGACCCCGAATCCTACAATAATGGTGTCTGACTCAGTTATTCTTCTATTCTTCTTCTATTCGTGTACTTGATAGACGACATGGCCTGGGGACTGTGCCCGGACTGTGTGATTGCTGACCCAGTCACAAAAGGTTTAATTTTTTTGAAATATGTATAGCAAAGGTTTTACCTTTACCTCCACAAAATTTTAAAAGGTATAAAGGCCAAGAGTTTATGAAAGGTATATCAAAGGAAAATTACAATATTTTTATATACTACCTAACAACTGTCAAAGTATACATTCAACCTTTATGCTCCTTATACTTTAAGTAAGAGGAAACTTAAAACAAAGGTTTAAAAGATTACTTTTAATTGTATTTTTATGTAACTTCTAAAATATAGAAAGGTACAAATTGGTGTTTTTTACTTATTTTACACTTTTATTTTTTAGAGTGCAGACCTGTACTCAAAACCTGATAAGACCATTGGGGCCACCTTGTATTAGCATTTTGGACATTTGATATTTTTGTTTTTGAATGTTTGCCTGGGTGACCGGTTGGGCTCTTATTCCCACATCCATATCCATGGAGGTGTAGTGGATATGGGAAACCTTCCTCATAGTCAGTTTGCACTGCATTCAACCGGCCTTGGCTTAAGGATACAGCTGGTAATACAGATTAGGAGAAAGCAGTTGCCATAATTGATAATTAAACAGACTTCTACTGAAGTTTGATATCAATTCCATTGACTGATAGTAACCGATGGGGTTAACAAGGGATGACCTCACCCAGTCCCGTCATACTGTCTGAATGGGAAGGGAAACCAATCAAAAAATTAATCATCAAATATACTGATATTTCTTCAATTACTCCAATAACTTGGAGAAACACAAGGGTGAGTTGGGCAGGCTTGTTAACCCTATCGGTCACCATCGGTCAGTGGAATTGATATCAAACTTCACTGGAAGTTTGTTTAATTATCAAATTCATCTTCCTCTGGTAACCGATGGGGTCAACAAGAGATGACTACACCCCATCCCTCAGAAATTTAGAGAATTGGTTTTGTCTTCCTCGTAACATGCACAACGCCAACTACATTATGTAAATTAACTGCTGTAAACAAAATAGCTATCAAAATTAAAGCATGTACTTACGTCCATGAGATCAGCCATCTTGCCAAACCTTGCAGGCCCGCTTCGGCCCTGATGGCAGATTATGAATGCGAAAATTATTTAAGGTCAACTGCCCATTAGAACAGCCCGCTTTGGCTATGGCGGGTAACACATCCGCCATCTTTGCATTGACACATGTGCATATCGCACCGGGCGGCCAGGGCAAGCGTAACGCCTTGCCTTGGCCATATCAATGCAGCAAAGTGCCGAAAGAAGCACCTATCGCAACTTGTGAAGCTCAATAATAAATATTATTCTCTTCAACTTTGGGTAAACAACGAATTCTTTCCATTCTACACCCGACGGGATTGGCATCAGGTCTGAGGGACGGAGCGTCGTCATCTCTTGTTGACGCCATTGGTCACCAGAGGGAGATGGAATGGGCAGTTGAGTGGTAAGTTCTCCATCACCATGTTGCCGTTACTTATAAGAATTGGGCTCCGAGTTTAGTTTAACCAACTCACACTCATAGAAAGAAAGGTGTACGTGAGGCCTGGCACACATCTCTTCAGGGAAAAACAATACATGTACAGCTTAATCGGTGTCCACCAGGCTTTATTAGTGTAAATATACTCCATTATTTCTTAGAGTGCACCATGAAACTGGGAAATGAAGTAATAATCAAAAAGGTAACCTTTCTCTTAAAAATATTGGAGTAAGTGAGTACTGTTTTTGAGTGTAATAAATGACCAAAATTGTGTATTGGAATTTGGCGTAGATTTTCGATAAGTTTGCTGGAATTAGTGATGGTTTCACTCCATAAGTATTTTACTTCATTTACTCTTGAAGAAGAGTAAAGAAAGATAAGTATTTTTGGAGTGTAACAATCATACTTACAGCTAAATTAGCGAAAATTTCTACCAAACTCCTGTATACAATTTGGAATTTTGATTACACTCAAAAACAGTACTCATTTACTCCAATATTTGATTTTGGAAATCAAAACTCATGTATATATTCGCCACTATGTTGTCTGGGGACTATACGAGCAGCTGATCACAACCTATAGTTTAACAATTCCTACAAAAATTTTCTTATGTAAATCATGGGTTCTCATTAAATTAATGTGTTATTGTCTTATAGTTTTGGTTGCAAACCCACATTACCCATAATTACTAGCTGATACCTCTACAATGCAACCAGTCAGAATTTGTCTGTACTTATAACTTATATTCGGCTATCTGGTATTTAGATTGAAAATAATTCAACAAAATCACATGTGTAAATAATCTGTGATGTTATTATATCTTATTATCTCTGATTAGTTTTGTCAATTATTAAACAGATTATATTCTAGAATCAGATCTTGTAGCTTCAGTAAGTAGTTGGACATTTAGCTTTATATTTACACCTCTCATTTGTAAAGAATATTAGGCATGGAAATTATAAGTTATTTTTCTGATTATTATCAATTTTGGATTGGCTCTGTGATAGGATTAATGATATTAAGTTACATGTAAGTATAAATTATAAATTATGCAGTTTTATTCACATTAGAAAGTAAAACCTCTTATCCGGTAATTAGTCATTTATTGGTTAAGACATTAATTTTAGTTGATTATTCCCTAATTATCTTGCTCAAAATAGAAATAAAAATATAAGATATGTATATTGAAGTCATAATCATAATTTTTTTAAATAGTTTTATTTAAACTTTTTAATTTTATTACACAATCACAGACGCTCATAGCCAATCCATAACATTTATTAATTATTATTAGATATTTAACGTGGGACTTTGACTATTGGACAAGACAAGGCGTGCCGGGAGAAAAACCTCGATTATTTGTTGGAACTGCGAAACCAGTATGGAAAACAGTGAGTTTTAATAGGAATTATATTGCTATTGAATAATTATTAAATGACAATTAAAGAGCTTTCAAGACCACGACACCTATTGCATGAAAAAATATGGACATTTACATGGGTAATTATTAAAAAAAACTCTATATTGTACTTTGATTATGATAAAGTATCTTTACACTTATTAAGATAAAAGTTGTAAAAAAGTTAAAAAAAAAAAGAGATAATCGATAAAATAAGGCTAAATTATTAAATTTTTGACAATAAAAAGAGTAAAAAGAAATCTATAAATCATTACAAGTTAAAGAAAGATTTAGTTCTTTATCAAAACGTTTTGCGTTGGTAGTATTTTATATACAACAGTTTAAAAAGCCAAACTGCATATATTATGTGGTCTTATTTAAATCTGTTTTCTTATCAAATGTAATATATAGTCGAATTTTTTGTAATTATTTTAAAATAGTTTAATTATATTTTAACCCTTGTGATCGAGGTTAAATGTACAGAAAATAATACTATATGTGATACAATATAACGAATTTAATGACTTTTCTAAATAATAGTTATTATTTAGTTTTTACTTAATTTCCCAAATGATTATAATTGCATTTAGATCTAAATTTAATTAAAGTTAATGTTAAATTGTTTTATGTTATCTAGAAATTAACAATTATTCTATCAGTACCAGTCTCATCAGGAGATAATTGATTTTCCATGAAGTTGCGGTTAGCATTTAAGTTATACACTTAACGAGATTGCTAGTGTTATAGTAGTTTGGCGCGACAGTCCTTGAATGGTGGCCGATTGAAACTTTGCAGACTTTTGCAAGCGCAAAAAGTCGACTGGCCACCATTTGCACACTGTAAATTTAAAAGCTTATTTTTTTAGGCTTTTTATGTAACTAATACTGTGGCCCTTTTTCAGTCATTTGAAAAGATCTAATATTGCTTGTTCCTAATATTTAGGTTTAAGTTGACAACTATTTAGTTTGTTTTTGGCATCTAAATTTGAATTAAGGCACTAAAAGACTATAGTTCAGTGGTTTATAATTGATATATAGACATTAGACATTTATTGAGTCTACTTACCTAGTGTCTGAAGCAATTATTAGACATTTAAGTTTACAGTGCAAACCATCAGACCGAGGATGTCTGAAATGAGGCGAATGGTGAGACTGGATTGAATGCCTGGTTCACACCAGGCATTCACAATACAAGGTTTAATTAGCCACTGGCCGGTGATGTCAGTGTTGTTGTTGTTAATCTAATTGTTTATTCTTGGTCTTTTGATCAAGAAGTTACTTTGTATTAGGTAAAAAAAATTTTTTTTGCTAGCAGAAAAAAATCAAATAAAATTAATACCTAACTGTTAGATCATTTTTTAAAAAACTTTATTTATTTATCTATTTGTCTATTAGCCAGTGATTCAAAAAATATATATAAAATATAAATTGTTTTGATTCTATAATCATAAATTATAAATCGTAAATTATAAATTATAAATTATAAATTTTTGTACACTACCCATGCCTTTATAGATTTTACTGTTCTATGGAATTGTAAAAAGTTGAAAAATAAATTAAAATTAATGTATATTTTTAAATGTTACAGTGGATTTTTGGGTGCAGTGCCAGTTTTATATGTGTCTGATCCTGATCTTGTAAAGCAAATTCTTGTAAAAGACTTTCCAGTATTTCATGACAGAAAATTCTTAGTAAATATGGCAGAAGATGAAATAATGGGAAATTTTCTATCAGTCATGAAAGGTGATAAATGGAAATTGACTCGAAACACACTTTCACCTTCATTTACAGCTGTAAAATTAAAACAAGTAAAATGCATCATAGAAAGTAATATAAGTTCTAACAGTAAATTAAATTTATATTCATTAGATGATAACATTGATTGAAGACTGTATACAAGAATTAATCACATCTTTATCATCAAAGGTTGAAAAAAAAGAAACCATAGATTTTACCAGGTATTATTAGAACGAGAACAAAACTATAAATATGCAATTGCTTATTATTTTTCAGTATATTCCCGCTTTTGACCTTAGATATAATTGCTAGTTGTGCATTTGGAATTAAACTTAATTGCATTAAAACTCCTGAAACTGATTTTGTAATTCATGCACAAGAAATCTTTCGTTCAGACGTTATTCTTAGCTATTTGATGTGTAAGTGCACATCATGAATATATTTATTATTTATTTATTGTCAGCTAATTTTAGCAATTTTTCCTACTGTTTTCAAATGGATTCCAAAAAAACTGTTACCCAATAAATCTACATATTTCAAGACAATTGCAGATCAAACGATTGATTTGAGGCTTAAAAATAAAGATGTGAGAATAAAGATTAATTTATACAATTGTAGGGAAGGAACCATTTTTAAACACTATTATTAGTTTTCTAGAAGAGATTTTTTGCAAATCATGTTAGAAGCAGATATTCCAGAGGAAGATAGTGATGAGAATAAACAAAATCAATCAATAGCACCAAAAAGAAGTTATTATTTAGTTATAAGTCCCAAATACATTACATATAATAAAAATAATTTTGTTTAGAACTTACGAGAGATGTGGTTGTAGCACAAACTATTATTTTTCTGTTGGCTGGTTATGAAACCACATCAAACACAATAAATTTTATGGTTTACGAACTTGCAAATAATCCAGACATTCAAGAGAAACTTATAAAAGAAGTTGATTCTACAATGAAAAATTCAAAAGTAACTTTTACACTTAATCCAATATCATTGAAGATGCAATACTATTTTATAGGGCAAACTTACATCTGATGATTTAGGTTCAATGCAATATTTAGACATGGTTTTATCGGAAAGTTTGCGCAAATATCCTCCTGTTGTCCGGTGTGTATGATTATTGATTTAAAAAAATTTACTCAAATCTTTCTTTCAGTCTTGACAGAGTCTGTACAGAAGATGAGTATGAATTGAATGGAATTACTCTGAAAAAAGAGTTACCAATAATCATACCTGTTTACGCTATCCATCATAATCCAGAATTTTATCCAGATCCAAATATTTTTGATCCAGAACGGTAGTACTATATCCAGTAAAGCAGTGAAAAAATATATCTTGAATTAAATACAAAATAGATTTTCACCAGAAAATAAAACCAAACGAAATCCTTTTACATATTTACCATTTGGTGCTGGCCCTAGAAATTGTATTGCAGCAAGATTTGCATTGATGGAAGTTAAACTTACTCTTGCATACATGTTATATAATTTTCGCTTTCAAACTTGTGAAGAGACTGACGTAAGGATATCTTGTTCATCAAAATCAAATCTGAATTATTAATAATACAATTTCTTTAGTACCCACTAACTATGTTAGCAAATGGAATAAATCTGATGCAGCCGAAATCAGTAAAATTAAAATTGCAAAAGAGAACGGACCAACATGAATTTCATTAAATTAAAAAATTCTAAACATTTTAAATGTAATTTCTAATTGATAAATAATTCATTTGTATTCATAAATAATTGATTGATATTTAATCTACAGGTTATTGCACTATAAAAAGTAGATATGTCTAATTGATAATAATATAATAATCATTTTAAAAAAATAAAATTGAAAATTATAATTCTGAATTATTGCAGTTGAGTATACTTATACAGGGTGACACAAAAAAACGGGAACCTTTTAACAATCCAATTCTTTAACAATGTATTACAAAAATTCCCGTTATTCTGTGTCACCCTGTATTATAGATTTTTCTTGGCATTAATTTCTACAAAATTATAAAATTTAATTTAAATTGTAAATTTTTAAGCAGAGGTGAAAGCAAGATTATTTTCACAAAATCCTGTGACAAGTCGTCACTAGAGGGCAGCATGGATCCCCAGTCAGGTGACCTCTGGGGCACATCCATTAATGCGAGCTGGGAGGCGCAACCCCTAATCCATAGTTAGTCTGCTTCTGCCCATCTTAGAGATGAGACAGGCGGTGGCAGCGCTGGTTATTCAGTCCATCATGGTGATGAGAAGGGGTTGCTCAGTATTGTACGTTGTGACCATCTGTTCTGCTGCTGCTTGGATACGGATTCCAGGCAGCGGTATTGCAGATGGTGCACGTGAATAATTTGGGACAGACGCATGATTTATGGATTAGCGATCCTTTATTAATCGGCTGCAGCTTGCAGTCACCGTCACGCTCCCAACGTCTCCTAAGGTTCGCCGGCCTCGTACCGGTATCTATGATACCAATACAAAATCTAGATATTGTATGCACACTAATTGGCTACGTGGGGTAGCTGTACATTCTCATCAACCCCCGCACAACATTCCCCATGCCTACCGGGTGGCCACCTGAGCAACCCTGCTCATCTCTAACTCCTTAGCTATATTTTCCCCTGTCTCATCACTCGGATAGGGGATCAACAACTGTCATTAATCCCGGGGTTGTTGCCACCTCAGGTGGTGCAATGGACGCGCTCCGGGGTCACTTGCCCAGGATCCATGCTGCCCTCCAGTGACAACTGGTCACAATGTGGTGGATGTGGCGGTGGCTGTACCGAGGTTAAGAGCATGTACAGCTGCCTCATGTAGCCGGAAAGTAGTAACTTAAGCATTAGGGCTAAGTGTCGGCGGCTTTGGGCGTCGGCACGTGGCCGGCAAACCAAGGAAATGCAGGGAACGGGATAATGATGTCGGTTGCGGCCTTAATTAAATAAAGGCTCAAACATCACTAAACATGCGTCCGTTCAATTCATTTCATTGTGTTCGACTGTGAAACCATCGTCTAGGGACCATGCCCAGATGTCGGCGAAATGGCCAGTTACAATCCAAATATGGTAAAAGCCATATTTAAGTTAAATTAGAAAAAATAAATTCTTAAAAATACAAATAAAAATTAGAAATTTTAAGTTTTTTACAGACTGGCAGCAAAATATTTATTCATAAAAATATAAATATCCAGAATATGAATCTGAAGAGTTTGGAATCGAACCTATGGATTATTCATACATACAATTTATTATAGGGTATATATGATTTATCATGCCTTGGGGTTTGGTTAAACTTTGTTAATTGCATATGTATAAGAGAGACTATGTGACTTGATCACATGGCAAAAATGGACAATGATATAACTGGCAAAATACTTGAAATTTATTTCAAATGTGGCATTACAATACGTGTGGCCAGAGGAGGGCCTTACAAATACATAAGTACTTATCAAAGGATACATGATTGGTTGGGATCACGTGGCTGGCTGTGGGCCACGAATTTGGTATTGGCATGCGCCAATTCTAGTTTTGACGACTTGGGGAGGTGTCGAAAGGCTGATTCTGTGATTTGGCTTGCTGGTGTCTAGGGGCCTTGGTTATTCCTGCTGTAGCTGGAATTTGGCCTTTTACCTCGGTCACTCCACTGGACTCGGATGGCACACTGTTGACTTTTGTTGTTGCTGGTAGCAAGTATTTTGTGATGAATAATGTGTAATAACCTCATTCAATTACAAGGGTTTATAGTATAGTCTAGACTTGTAATGAGATTAAAAGTCTCGAGTCGCTTTTAGAGATACCAGACCCCAAGTCGCTGTAATAAATTGTAAATAAATAGCCGGATAATTAATTATTCCTTCAATCAAAGGGTTATTAATTGTCAACAAGTTATTTATCAATGTTTAATTTGTAAATCTCTTAGCGTAGATATGTGTAATTGACATTAGGCATTTAGGGTTAGATTTAACTCAAGCCTAATTCAGAGAGCACATGTCTTCGGAGTGTAGTGTGCCCATTAGATGGCATTTGGATGGACGACTTTAGCCATTTCATCAAATTGGATGGAAATGGAAGAGTCCGAGTGTCCAAAAAGTTGAAATTGGGTGCTTTTACCTTCTTTTGTGTAAAGGGATTAGCTGGCTGTTTAAGTCAGCGCAAGTGATTGTTCTAAGCTTTACTATTTTTGTATGTTGATAACATGATTTGATCTAATGTCTGACTTTGATACCATTGATTAATGCATTTTGCACAGAATAGTGATTAGCTTGACGTGGAAATAAATTCATTGCGTACCCGACCCTGGAAAGCGACCAATGATAACATCTCATTATAGCACTGTCTGAATTGGGGCCGGCACTGTACTGAAAAATGGCAGTGATCCGGTGCATGGGTTGCACGTCAGAATGTCGCTTGTCCTCTGTGCATTGATGTATTTATTTTGATGGGACTTTGTCGAGCTAAAGGCAAATCTTTTATCGACACGGGTAGTGAAAGGCGACTACTGCCCTGGACAATGAGAGGTGCAATTTCTTAGGTACCAATGACTATTGTTTCCATGATTGTGAGGCCGCTACTTTTGTATTTTCAGTCAGATGAATGTATTATACGAGATTGCATACCAGTAATTTGAGCCAGAAACGGAAGGAATTCCTCCCGTTCGAGATGATCAGTTTGACGACAAACCGGAAGTTGATTCGGTGTGCTTTGTCAACCGAGTGAGCGATATCTCGAGATTAAGGAAAATGCGATTACATTATCTGATGTCTCATAAATCACTCAGATTCCAAATAAAATATTTTGTGCCTGACCACGTGTTCCAGTGTGACCCCGATGCATAACTGTGTGTGTAGATAAGTTGTTTTTGCCATTCAGCTTTTTGTTAATGTTAAAGACGCGTAACTTAATTTCACGTCTTTTCTATGTTTTAGTATTTTTAGTTTGGTTAAGTTAACTAGCTTAGTGTTTGTGTTAGTGTTAACAAATGGAGTTCCGCGTAACTGCATATCCTGTTAGTTCTCTATTTTTAGTGATGGTGATAAGAACCTGTCTTTTGAATTAAATATAAATATTAATTGTTAATATGGTTGAAGAAAGCTTTACTATTAGAATTAACTATTAGTAATAATTGTGACAACAGCTTTACTATTGATTGTAAATAATTAGTGAATATTTAATTGGTTTAAATAAATCCTGTCTTTGATTTGAGAAAAGAAGTCAGATAATTTTTCTTAATGGTTTTTACTGGGTTTTAGTAAATTTTACGGACTTGGAAAAAATCACTGTCACTGACTGAGTAATGCATCATACTGAATTATCCTATTGGCCATCAGCAAGGTTGCCAATGATGCCACGACCTTGGGGTCTGTGCATTTAAACAAGGGGAACCCTTAATCTTTTTTGGAATGTGGAGAGTTTTATAAGTAGGTCACTATTTTAAGCAGAATTATAATTTACTTTACTAGTGAATAAGCATATTAATTCGCCTACCCGCTTTGAGATCACGACAGATTTTATAGTTTGTGAGAGCACAGCAGGGACTAATAATTAATGTATCTTTTTATATCCATAATTTTTTGTATTGTGTTATTTGTTTAAGACCTCACACATAGAGGCTAATTCGTTCAAATAAAAAAGTTTTCTTTATGCTAACGACTCAATGTCAGTTTAAGTGTTGGACTATTCAATTTAATCAGATTCACATGGTGCCAAACAAAAATAATTGGATTTAAGATAATCCTACAAGTCATAACAACAATTGAACTCAATTTACATCATCATAAAAAAATCAAATAAATACCACAACTTGTGCGCGTGCAACATTGAGAAAGAAAATCACCAATTTGTGCAAAAAACTTGACAATTTAATGCAAGATAAGTCAAACGATGACGTAGAATACAAATTAATTCGTGAACAATTGATAAATGGTGGAAAGGACCACAATGGATTGCAGATGAAACAAACTGGCCTAAACAACAAATACTTACAAATCAAGAAATGGTTGTTACAGAACATGAGTCAAAAAAGACATCCAAACTTTATAATGTTATAATACAACACGAAGAATTAATTGATATAAAATGTATCAATAATTATAATAAAACATTACGAATAACAGCACATCATTTGTTTCATCAAAGGTTGTGTGACCAGTTGTCACTAGAGGGCAGTACGAACCCCCGATCCACGTGATCTCTGGGGCGCATCCATTCACCAACCTGGGAGGCTCAGCCACGAGGAACAGCCAGTCTGTAACCGCCTCTCTTAGCGATAGGATGGGCGATGCAGATCTGGCTGTTCCTACCATCATTACGATGGACGGGGCTGCCCAGGACGTGGTGCTATGGACGCGGTGGTTGT
>JAQFZU010000375.1:0-28792 GCA_034696185.1 Henia vesuviana | reverse complement strand
AAAAATGAATTTAAATTCTTTTTTTTTCTTTTTATAATTTCTTACCTAACATGAACACACGTTTCTGATATAACATTGAACGACGAATCGTTGTCACAGTTTTTAAGGTAATTCACCAATTTCTCACTCGTTACATTCAACGATAATGGAATTATGACCTTCAAGAATAATTTTATTTTAAACTTGCAAAAACACTATTGAAAATATTGTTAATAATTACTGTTAAAATCGGTGCCGACGATTCAGATCCCAATCCTCTTTTCATGTGTAAAACTTCTTCACGCCGTTTTTGCCTTAATATAAACGCTTGTTTTCTTCTATTCTTTCGGCTCGTTTCTTTCTTTACTTTTTTGGTGTGTTCTTTAACTGGTAAACGACCTTGAAATATTAAAAATAAAAAATTCAGAAATTGAAAAACACGTGTTATGTCATTCGGTACCTTTATGAATGGCATCTAATGTTCCTTTACTTCGATGTCGACCAGTCTTATGAGCTTTGTTTTGTTGTTTAAGAGGGCCCGATCTGTGAACTTGAGTTTTCATCATTTTTGTACTTAATTTGGTGAACTAAAAAAGAAGCCACTAAAATTATTTTAACAAATCAACTTAAACCACAAGCCGTGCAAAACCGGATCAAGAAAAGAACAACTAGCGCCAAGTGAGTATTTCTTCAAATTAATGCTTTATTTATTACCAAAAATTAACTTAAATTAATTCGAAATGTCACAAGAAAAAAATAATAAAATACATATCGAGATTGATATTTTTGTGCGCTTAAAAATAAAACCGAAAAAAATTCAGTTTTAAGTGCGATCTTTAAATTTAAAACTAATTAAATATTAATCGTCAAATTTTGTTTTTTTTTTAAAAAACAAATAAAAATACAATTACAAATCGTTTCGTGCTAAACAATTACAAATTTAATACCAAGGATTATTTGAAGCAATATTCAAATTACACTTTTACAACATACATTCATTGGGTTCTAACCAACTACAAAGTGAATTTGTTACCACAGTGAAAATCTTGAAATTTTCAACATAGACAAGAATAGGTTAATGATAATACTAACTTCAGTGCCTAAAAAATAAAAAATAAAAAAAAAATCATAACATTTTTTTGAACTTTTTTCGATTTTTGTTTGTAAAATAAAAAGAAAAAATTCATTACATCAAACATATTCCACTGACAAATCCTTAAAAAAGAAACAAAAATCAAATTCGCTTATTCGGACTCAAAAACTTAAAATAAAAAGAAAAAAAAATATATTTGACTTCGGATAATCAAATTTGCATATAATGCAAATACCGAGAATATAATTCAACATTATACAGTGTCCAAAAAAATCGAATTTTTCTTTTCATGTCATTAATAGATCGATTAAATACACAAAATTAAAAAAAAAAAAATCTTTTTTTCTCAATTTTCTCAAACCAAAATTGAAATTTTCCAAAAATTGAATTTTCTTCAAAAATCGATCCAAGGTCCACCCCTTTCACTCGATCGGAATCGATTTGCATCACGACTGAATTCCTCCCTCGGACAATCTCTCGCGATGTGCCCTTCACGATTGCATTTGTAGCAAACTTTCTCTTGCGGACAGTCTCTGGCCGTGTGTCCATTGCGACCGCATCTGTAGCACTTGGTGTCCCCGAACGAATCCTCCTCGTTTCTCGGCGGCATTCGAGCTCCCGGTGGTGCCGAGTCGCAATTGTACGTCATGTGGCCAGTCTTGCCACATTTGTAGCACGTGTTGTTCACGTCGAGACAGTCCCTCGCTTCGTGGTCCCTCCTTCCGCATCTGTAACACGCTTTCTCTTGCGAGCATTCGAACGACTTGTGTCCACGACCACCGCATCTAAAGCATCGCTCGTCGTTCCCCTTCATTCGGTCTTCGCCGTTCATCGAATTGAAGGGCATGCCCCCCTGGCCTGGCCCTTGGAATCGGTCCATCGGACCCATCAGTCGATCTCTGTTCATCAAACTGTTCCCGGCACAGTCCTTCGCGATGTGGTTGGTCATGCCGCATCTGTAGCATAGTTTCGCTATTGGACAATCGAATGTCACGTGACTCGTTCGTCCACAAGTGAGGCAAGGGTTGTTCACGTTCAGACCTTCGGGCACCATCAAATTCTCGTTGAATTGCGGTAACGACTGCATCGCCATGAAACTGTTCGGCCCACAGTCGCCACCGCCGCCTCCACCGATGCCTCTGAAAGGTCCGTTGGGTGCTTGTTGCATGTTGGCGAAAGGTGCAGGTCCCATGGGAAGGTTACGCGAACACTCGCGGGCGAAATGACCCGGTTGCCCGCAAACGTAGCACAGATCGCGTTTGCCTTTGTTGAGAGCGCGACTCAGCAAGTCGAAAACTTCGGCATTCAATGGGGATTGCGGCGAAGACGGTCGACGGAATCCCGTGCAGTCTTTGGCAAAATGTCCGTGTTCGCCGCACCGGAAACACGTGTCGTCTCCTCGGTTGCCGCGACGTCGATCGGGACCATCGAATGATGAAAATGGACGAGATTTACGCTTAAAACTCTCGCTGGGGTTTGGACATTCCCTCGCAATGTGCCCGGTTTTACCGCATTCCCAACAGCTTTTCTTGTCGATGTCGCTTTTATCTTCTTTAACCGATTTCTTGTCGTCGTTACCGTTCTCCGTTTCCTTCTCTTCGCTTTGTTTGTTGCGTTTTGGACAGTTTTGCTTGAGGTGGTCGACACTCCCGCACACGAAACACGCTTTGTCGTTTTTAATTGCGTCTGGAGAATTTGATTTTTTCGGTGAATCTGGTTTAAGTCTCTTTTTCTGTGGTTCGGGACAGTCTCGGGCCAAGTGACCAACGGTACTGCAGTTGTAGCAAAGTTTGATTTTGTCTGGACAGTCACGAACCATGTGTCCTGGTCGCTCACAGTGATAACAAACGACTGAATTCATTGTTTCTAAGATGAGAGTGAAACGATTAAATTTTAGTTCATAATAATTTTCTTTTTTGTTGTCAATTTGTATTTGAACTCGAATTAGACTCGAAACATCTTCGATGAAATGGCAATTATACGTTATCTCGAATTAATAGTGGACTTGTCGTTGCTCATCACTCGATGTGATCTGGAAAAGTAAAATTGAATTAATTAATATGATTCATTCGTTTTTTATAAAATTAATTGTTCCCTTAAAAGCCGTTAAAAACGATTTTGAAAAATCTTTTTTTAAAGGATATTTTTTTATTTTGAATTTTTAAATTTTGGCTTTTTATTCGAGTTAAAAGTAGTGTTTTTGGGTAATTTTCAGTGTGAAATTGTAAATCTATTGTAGTTAAGCACGCCCTGTACGCCTATCATTAATGATTAGGCTTATCAACTTTCAGTTCAGTACAAGAAAAGTATGGTTAAGTTGATTTTATTTCGTTACAAATTTAGTTGAAAGTGGTTATTAGAAATCGACTTACCATTCCGAACTGATGTAAAAAGTGAGAAGAAGGTTAATAATTTGAAAATATATTGTCCCACAAGCACCAAAACTAACTAGCCTTTGTGAAAATGGCGGTTCAGATGCAGCACGCATGCGCGTTTCTACGCTGTGTCGAAGGAGCGGTGATTTGATTGGTGGACCGGTCGTCAAAGGTTAATTTTTAGATGAATGTGTGGCGTAGGATGATTGGATTTGCAGTTCGTTTTTAATTTTCTAATCGCTAATAAAGCGGGAATTTCGGAAAAGGAAATTTTTACAAATATTTATTTCGTTCGATTAACTAATTTATTCGGTATACTTTTTAAATCTTAAATATTCAATGCTGCAATAGGAAAATTGCAATATACAAAAAATGGTTATAAACATCACAAATTGTTAACGTACATATTGGACCACAGTATCAATATTACGGTAACTACTATGTACACAAATATATATATTTGAAATAGTAAGAATATAAAATCACATTTAAGTACAAAAAACATTGAAAAGATGCATTTAAAAAACAATTCCATAGAAACGACTGTCATCGCTTGAGTATATTCAAAAAAACCAAATTATTTCATCCACTGATTTTAAACACAGTAAATTGTATCAAAAGTCGTCACATTTTACAATTGGCATTTTCAAAGCTGGTATTTTTTTATCAAACAAAAAATTGAGCAACCGACATTGTTCTTATCTTTTTTTGCAATTTCTTTTTTTTTTAAATATCTTTAAAAAAAAATATCTACAATTTGGTGTCTTCAGTTCGTTGTCGTTGTTGAGGGACTGCAATGACACTATCGTCCAAAGGCTTAACCCAACCGTCGTCGTCTCTTAAAATTCTTATATCCAATTTCTCGATACCACTTTTATACGGTTGTCCATTTTTCCCCGTTTGCGATTCGTCGTTTTGTATGTCGTGGTCGGTTCCCATATCTCGGCTTAAACGTAAATCCATTTTCAATTTATTCTATGAAAATTATAAAAATGTGTTTTAATTAATTTTTGAATATTAATTTCTCATACTTTGTCTCCGTATTCGCTTCTGTCCCATTTCCCTCTACTACTTTTACATTTAATGTAAATAAGTCCAAAAATTATGACGCAAATACAAAATACGGCAACAGCCAATAATGCGATGAAAACAATAGCGTATCGTATGAAAATCGAATCCATATAGCGTACGAGAATAATTCCCGGTGTTATTCTCGTTATATTCAACGCCATCTAAAAAATTCAAATTAAATTTAATATTTAGATTTATTTTATTATAACCTCTTGTTCTAATCCGATTCGAGTAGAATTGATAGCGTAGAAGATTTTTGTACCGTAAACGACATCATCGGGATCTGCAAATAATAAATAATTGTGTTAAAAAAAATTCGAATTAAAAATAAATTTGATTTAACCTGGTGTCGACCCATTTCTAATAAAAAACGCAACGTAAATATTTCTATTTTCAGCCATTGGTGATGGTGCGATGTAAATTAAATCCTCAGGTTGTAATCCTAATTTAGTTTCTCGCCTTCTCCTCACCCATTCAGTATCGTATTTTTCGTAAATGACATCTTCCTTTATAAATTTAAATATTTATATTAATTAAAAAGGCTTTTTAACCCTTTGATATAATAATAACAATTTATTATGTTGAAAGCATTGCCCAGTTGAGTGGGTGTAGGTTAACGGGTTCTAAAGTAACAAATAATAGAATTTATTTCTTACTTCTAAGGCCAAATTTGGCCATCCTTTATCTTCTTCTAAATTTATGGCGTTTATAACGAAATTACGAAATTTTCTGTTCCGTTCTTCGTCCCAAAATACGTCCTAATAATCAATATTTAGTGTTTGGTAATAAAAATTTATTTTTTTATTTTATTTGATACCATTTGAACGGGTTGTGGAACGGTGAATATCACCGTGACTGCATTCGTATATTCATTATCTTTTAAATCTTCATGATGCTTAATCGGATCATAAATACTCTAAAATAATTTAAATTTAAATTAAAAAAGAAAAAAAAATTGAAAATAATTCACATCAATCAAAACTGGAGGCGTAACACCATCTGTTGAATCAAATTTAACTGGACTCACTTCCTTCATTAAAATAGAAAATCATAATTATTATTTTTAATAAAATAAAAAAATTATTTATAAAAAATTACCACAGTTTGATCAATTATATCGCTTGAGCTCTCTTTTAATTCTGGTACATTCCCATTCGCATAACTTACTTCCGGCGTTGTTTCTGTTTGTGACGTCATACTCGGAAACGGGACCATTTTCCCAGTTCTCTTTTCCTAAATAAATAAAACATAATAAAAAAAAAAATAATAAAATCAATAAAATTAAATTTCACCTCCGACGCTGTAGCATCGATATCGAATTCGCTCGTTTCAACCGACTGAAATAAGAAAAATAGAAATAAATCAATTAAATAAAAATAATAAAATTAAAAACTCGTCAAACTTCAGTTTCGTGATTCGTAGTTAAATTGTGGAACCAAACACCCGATTGTTCGGAAATCAATGGATCGCTATTGGCTCCTATTTCAGTCTTCTTTGGCACATCTTCGACCGAACTCGTTTCGGGACTCGTCGTAGTATCGTCTTCGATACTTAATATTTTATCAGCGGTCGTTACAACCGTCGTATTTTCCAACTCCGGTTTGGTATCTTTAGTTTTAAATTTAAAATAATCCAAAGTGGACGACGACGATTCCTCGACTGGAACATTTTTATCTCCTTTTTCATTCAAATTCGATATCGGAGTCGACAAACCAAAAACGATCGATGCCGGTTCCTCCAAAACCCTCGAATAATCCGAAGTGTTTCTGAGATTAGAAATGTTATTCGACGATGTGAATTCGACGTGTTGAATATTAACGATGACTTCGTCGCTCGTCGAATTCGTTGTTAAATCCATCGAATCGTTATCGGTTTCGTTTAAAAGTAATTCATCGTCGATTATCGGTAAATTGTGGGTTAAAGAAATCGGTGATTCGCTCGTATTTGTCTTAGTGAAATTATCAAGGTCGAATTCGTTGGTTATGAGCTTCGATACGTGTCCGACAACGTAGACTGTCGTATCTGGATTTCCATCGCCGGACGAATCTGATTCGTCAGTGGACGTCGCAAATTCACTCAAAAGTTCGTTCCCAAATTCGTTTTCTTTAACAAAATTTATTGGGAAAGTGTTTTTAGTCGATGTTAAGTCGTGTTCGGTTGAGCTGGTCTCAAAATCACTCGTAAGATCAGTTTCTATCACATCTAATGATGATGAATCGATGTTAGTGGTCGATTCGGTTATTTGATTCGCAGTTGTTGATGTTATTATTGCTTCGTTAGACGGAGTTGAAGTCGCCAAATTTGATGAATTATTCGTTGAATTTTCGGTTACTTGATCCGAATATAAGTCGCCACTTGTTGATGATATATTCTCGTTTGAGGACGGTGATGATGACAACTTTAAAAGAAAAAAAAAATTTTTAAATTTAAACAAACATTTTACATAACATTTTTTTCATGTTGTTCAAATAAATGATTATATTTTAGTGCTTTTCATTCTGGTTTTTATCGCACAAGTTGTCACTTTTTCTCCCCCTCGTCATACTGGGGGCCACACACTGTTACCACACCCACTACCCTCCCTTAACAGCTTCAACAGATTAAATTGCCGCACACTCAGTCATGTTACCACAAATATTCGCAATCAAAAGTCGGTATGAAGATAATGGAACTAATTTTAGCTTTCGTGAAGTAAAAATTGCATTTTGCTGTAAAGAATTTTAAAGCGAAAAATAAGTGATACTTGGAGTTAAGTTAGTTCAACTCGTAAATCTTAACTTCATAAGGGCCGTGCTCGCTAAGAAAACAAATCTGGAAAATGTGATGTACATTAAAACTGAAAAGGAAAAAGGAGTGGTAACTAGTGATATCTGATAGTTCCCCAACAATCGCCATCATTCATTTAACTAATGAAAACGTTTATTGTCATTAATAAATTAACCCTTTAAAACTAATTATGATAATAAATCAACAACATAATTTTAAGTTTTTATTTAAATTAACACAGGCTTTCGATCCATTTATTTCCATGGGCATATTGACTAAAGAAGTTTTGTTTTTTGGTTTTACCTTCACTTATCTACAAGTAAATGTATGTAACCAAACCTAAAACCCCAGAAATTAAATATTGATTTAGGGATTTACTTCATCCTTTGTTATCAATTGTTAAATACGACTATTGTTTATTTAATTTATTACTTACTGTATTGTTAGATATGTCTTCTGCCGAATGCTCACCACACACTCCATTGATAACTGCTGCAAATAAAAATTTAAAAAATATTATAAATATTTCCATTACTAAAGTTTCATTCATAAATTTTACTCAGTGATAAGGGTATTATCGAACTAAAGGCAGGAAGAAGGGTCTTTGATGGATGCAATAAGAGATTTCAATCATCCATCTTCTAAATTAGTATTACTAATTTAATTTATTCCATTTCATCGACTTTTCTATTTCCATCCTTTGCAATTTAGCACCGACCTCACTCAGACATGGATCATCACAACAGTGCGCTCTTTTTGGCTATTTCATTTATAATAATATAGGCCAGGGTCGACATACCATTGGATTTTGTCCAATGTCACATGTAAATAAACTCGACCTAAAAATGCAATTTACGCTACAAGTTTTGTATCTTAACTAATTTACTTTACGCACGGATTATTTTCTTTAAAAAATTCCAAAATTCTAATAAATAAAAATAAATTTTCCAAAAAAAATGGCCATTGGTGCGAATATTTTTTACGACTCTTAAAATTGCATTTAACCGTGAAAAATCGGCGAAGAATTTGACATTATTCATATTATCACCTTGATTAAGATATGGAAAAGATTAGCAAAGGCTTATTTAAAGCAACTCGAGGAAATACTTGTATATTTTAAACTACTCTTCCTTTCGTATTTCCTTCCTTTCAAAGTTCCTGTCACTTGAAACGTTAACAATTTCCATTGAAAATATTCTTCGAGTAACTCATTACTCATCACTTTATTATTTTGTTTTCATATTTTTTCGTACTTAATCGCAGGATGTTTATAATATTCTACGTAAACAAAATCAAATTAATATTCAATGACTTTTGGTTAATTTCACAATTACAATTTCGACTTGATTTTCCCTCGTATATTTTACAGTCCTTAGTGACAACGTATCTGCTTTGTGTCTTTAAAAATCCAGAGTAAAAGGGCTCTTTTCTTAATAGTGTTTACTGTCTTCTCAATACACACGTTTGTTGAAAATTTTTTTTCCTCAAATAAAAACATCTTTTTTTACTTCGTATTGAGCTGTGACAAGTTTCTGGTTTTAAAGTATAAAACAATTTCATTAACATTTAAGTCCGTGATAAAATTACTAAAAATAAATGCACGTGTGAGTCTATTTTGAGCCGATTCTCCGAGTAAAAGAAAACGGTTGAGATTAAAGTGAATAGAAAACGTAAACTCGAGCGAACGTTGACTTTGAATTTTTTTTTTCTCTATGAAGACGACATCTGTTGTCGATTGTTTTAATTTTAAAATAATCCGCACCTTCTGGTTAAATGAAATATCAATAACAAATGATTCATAGATTCAACGGTTTTAAAGGTCGTTTGTATCAAATAACGAGTTCTTTATAACCACAGGTGCGATTTGTAATGTTTGGATGGTGACAAGGAAGTCTATTATCACATTTTAATAACTGAAAAAAATATTTTAAGCTTATAAAAACATGTTGATTGATGAATTAGAGCGAATCGTGTTTTGCAAACCTTGAAAAAGACGAAAATTTCGTATTTTTATGTGAAAAATAAAAATTCTTTTTTATATATGTATAAATAACACGGTCGATTTAGTAATTGGATCTTTTGTGACTAGTGTCAAACTATTAATGAAAAAATAAACGCAGTTAACTTTTTATATGTTAAATAAACTGGAAAATATTTCCACTCGAATTGAACGAAAGGTTATGGCATCAATCAATTACGTCAATTTGAAAATCGTGATTTCTTGCAACTGCGTGGGCGGCCATTTTTATTACATTTTAAAAAATAAAAATAAATTTAAAAAAAAAATTTTTTTTAATTTTTTTAAATACAAACCCATTCAAAGCTCAAAATGAATGGTTCAATTTAATTTATCTGAAAATAAAGTAGTGCAACCCATTCATCACCGGAAGTCGATCGTATAACATCCATTACATACATAGCCACATAAATTGAATAATCAGTTTTCAATCAATTGCCCATCGTCTACTATTTGTAATAGTAAAAAAAAAAACACGAAGAAAAAAAACCCGACACTTGTTTCTCGTTCGAATCTCGTTACCATGGAAACAGGTTTCCGGGTAGATGTAATGGCGCGGGATCCCTCAATGCCCGTTTAAAAGGGGATAAAGAAGCGGAGGGAAAACTCAGCTAAAGATTTATGAACGGGTCACTTTATTCATTTACACTTAAGTCCTACATATCATCTCTGCTTTTACACCCATTTCAGATTATTTTACTATGGCCAAATTGCAATAGTAATGAATAATGTATGACTATGGAAAAGTATTGGAAATGAAAATTTTCTGTTTTTCTTTTTACAGTTCAATGGTGGTTTATGTTTTAAGGTTAATGTTTCGGAATGTCTTCTCCTATTTCGAGTGTAGTATAAATGGAATTTTAAGCTTGCTTTATGCATTTAAATTAATTATAATTTTTTTAATTGCATTTTTATTTTTCTATTGAAATTATTATTTTTGGGTTGAATTTTTTTTTTAATGGATTTTCGAATAGATTTTTTTTTATGGTTTTGTTATTTTTCAATTAAGTATTGGTTATTTTGAGTGAATGAGACTTACCCAAAATAAGCAGAACCGTGAGAGGTTCCATGGCCTGGCAAAGGATGAGTGAAGGAGCGTAACCGGCAAAGCATTCGCTGCGTGATCTTCTACCACTAGAAATGCGGCGAGTCGATAGATGGAATTGAGTTGGTGCGAGGAATGGGGAGGAAATCGGCACTGCAAGTGGTAGGTTGCGCTCACGCGAGAAATTCGTGAGGATGATGTTGCCATAACGACGTCGAAATTATGTGATTAATCGTAAGAAAATTTGGTTTTTATTATTTTTTTTTTCAGTGTTGTTGGAAGAAAGAGAATGCTAAACATGTTGGTTTTTTTTTTTTTGTTATTTATAAATTTGTGTTATTATTAGTCTTTATGTATAATTTTTTGTTTTAAAGTAGAAATTGCAGACGATTCCTGATTTTTGAATTTAATTTTTAAACAATTTGAATATTAAATATTTTTAAAATTTTATTTTTGTAAATTAAATTTTAATCATTTCAGTATTCAACAACAGATGACAGGGCATGTGATAGTTCCGTAAATCCATGAATATGACGTAATTGATGTTACTAACATAAGATGGCGGCCGAAGCATGCGAAGTAAGGTTAAAAACTACATGTTCGTATACAAAACTAATGATTGTTTTATTTGTTTCGTTTCTAGAAAAATGTTTTAGGTAACAAGTTAAATACAAAAAAACGAAAGAAAATCCAAAACTCACGTAATCATCAAAAAGCAACAAAACACATTGGCTCTGATACAACAACTAAAAATCCAGACGAGAAACAAGTCAAAGTGTTGAACTGTAAACTCGCGAAAAGAAAAGCGAGATTAAATTACAGAAACCGGGAAAAAAATTCGCTTTTATCAAATTCAACACCAGAAAATAACGAATCAACGAACGATGAAAAAGAAGAAAAAACAAAACCAAAACGAATGAAAATTAAACTCCCATCAAAACCCGACGAAATCAGTTCGAATTGGATGAAACTATCCCAAGTAAAGCAAAATCAACCCAAAACTCAATCAACAAAACTAAATTAATTAATTAATTCCAGACTTTAGAAAAACCAAAACCATTCAAACACACGAAAAGAAAAACGAGTCAAACGTAATTAAACATTAAATAAAATCCAAACATTTTAATTAAACGATAATTTTCCAGTAACGAAATTTGGTTCGACGGTGTCGACAAAGTATTTTTGGAATCGGAAGAACCAGCACCAAACACCGACCCCAACGTGTCATTAGTCAAAGACAACGCATTTAAAGGGTATTAAATCTTTAAATATTAACATCCCATACTAAAGATATTCATTCCAGACTCACCCGTGCAGTAGCATTGGATTGTGAAATGGTCGGAGTCGGTGACAAAGGCCGTGAAAGCCATTTAGCTCGTGTATCAATCGTCAATCACTTCGGTCACTGTATATTAGACAAATACGTCAAACCTCAAGAACCAGTAACAGATTACAGAACCCAATACAGCGGTATTAGGCCGAAAATATTACGCGAGAAAGGTAAAAATTTAAATCTTGAAAATTTATTAAACTTTAAGAAATCCAAAAATAGGCGAAGAATTTAATGAAGTTATTAAAGAAGTAAGTGACATTCTCAAAGGCAGAATCCTCATCGGCCACGCAATTCGCAACGATTTACGAGTCTGTTTATTACATTTAAAAATATTTTAAAAGCATAGACTAAATATTTTTATTTAGGTGTTATTTTTATCTCATCCGCGACGACGAATCCGGGACACGAGTCGATTTAAATTTTTCCGATCATTATTCAAAGGCCAAATTCCATCGTTGAAGAAATTAACCGAAAAATTACTCGGAGTCCAAATACAATCCGGCGAACACGACTCGGTACAAGACGCACAAGCAGCAATGCGTTTATACACGATGCATCGAAAAGAATGGGAAAAGGAAATCAAAAGCAAACGTGGACCAAAAAAGCAAAACGTTTCTTCAATAGATTAAAGAGACTCACCTTTAAATCCTAAGTTTCCAATTGGTGTCCATTGTTAAAAATGCAAAATAAATCTTAACTTCTTTACAGCATTTTTTTTATTGATTGTGTATCTTTAATGGAGCACAGATACATATTACAACTCCGTTTACAACAATAAAACATCCACAATTGGCAACAATGAAATCTATTTTTGTTTCCTTATTTAAATCTCATTATTTACTGAATACATTTTTTTTGTGTCTACGACTGTCCTTTGATTTAAAGAAGCTTCAAAACTTGCCTAAAAAACACCTCAGAACTCCTAATTTGAATTTTTTTTAACCCACAAAGGAAAAACTATTTTATTTTCCACTCACAATTTAATTCCACATTTTTCATCAGCCCCAAAACCGATTTTATCTTCAATATAAATACTGTTATTTTTACTAATTTTTTTTATTTTTTTCACCTTTTCTTTTGTCCTCTTTTTATAGTTAGCACAAAATAGAATACATCTGTCAACAAGTGCAACAAATTATAATACAGCACAAAATACTGTTTTTATTTATTTATTTTTTCAAATTGAATTATTTTTAAATCTGCCATTTTCAATAATTAAAACCTTAAATCTCCCAACATCTAAAAATTCTTTTTTAAAACGTTTTCCTCCTCGAAATTGTGTATTTTCCCCTACAGCAAACTGGATTATATAATAATGGGTATAATTTCAATAACCTTCATTCAACTCCCCAAAACAAATTTCTTTAACTTAAGAGATTAAAAAAAAAAAAAATTCAAATCTTCACATATTTCTTCTTTTAACTGTGAAATCTAAAAAAAAAACTAAAAACTTCTTTTCCATATTTAAAAAAAAAACTCCTCCGGCACACACAAACAAAAAATATAATAATTAATAATAATAACTCCTAAACTAAATTTTTTTAAAAAACCCATACAAAAAAAAATATTATTTAATTCCAGAAAATCGTATCCTTAAAAAAATAAACAAAAATAAAACCTCCACAACACTGCACACACAAAACAGTTTACATAAAAGTGAATAAAAACGACCGACTTCAAGCTTCAAAGAAAATTATTTTTTAATTCGCATTTTTAACACCCCCAAATTTTTATTTTTGGTACTCGAGCCTCCTACCGATCATCCAAAACCAAAAAAAAATTTTTTTAAACTAAAAATATAAAAATCAAATTTTTCAAAAAAAACATCAACTTTGTTATTCCCCACACCACCAATGAGAAAGCACCTTACATCTGACTCTAGGCACCAAACAAGACAAGTGGTAGCCCCACCCGCGCCAATTTTAACCACATGTGGACGTGGCAAAATAATGACGTCATCATCCCATATCTCCGAAAGTGGATTTTACAATAAATTGGGTGACGTCATGATTAATTTTTAATTTTTTTTAACTGACTCTAGAACAAACAGGCTGCAACGTGGGATATTTTGTTGTGGAAGGTAAAAGATATTATTTTGGTATTATTTTTATTTTATTTTTTTTTTAAATTTATTTGTTGTTGCAACTTTGGCTTTTAAGCAGCTTGCTCACACTCGCGGGCAAAATGGCCGAATTCGCCACAGTTGAAACACTTTCGGCAGTTCCGTGCCATGTGACCCTTTTCGTTGCAACTGAAACGGAAGCAGATGTACGGCCCATTTGAACAAATTTAAGCCCGAAATAGTATTTTTAAAGAATTGTTACTGTTAATTTTATGTATCGATGTTAAAATTTCCTTCAAAATGCAAATTCTCATATTTTTATATTTGTTTATTGCCAATTAAAACTTAAAATAAAATTAATAGAAAAAAATTTTAAATATATAAAAATTAAAATCTTGCATTTTAAAGGATAAATTTCAAAATAATTAAATCTAATCAAATAAAAGGGAATTGAAAATTATCTCGTTTTAATTTTTTAATAGCAGATGACTTGGGAAAAAACATGCGGGGAAAATGTGAATATTAAACAAAATCAGGAAAAAAAAAATAATTAAAATATAAAAAAAATTGTGTTGTTTCGTAAAAACCAACACAATTCACAATTACTTCTTATTCTTTTGCAATTTTTCAACGTTAGCAATTTTTAAAATATTTTTTAATTTCAAATTATCATAATTATAATAAAAAGAAAAAAAAACTTTTTTTTAAACCAAAAAAGAAAAAAAACAATTAAATTTTAAAGAACCATTTTACTTCGGTCCGAATTTCAAGTATAAAAAAATTATAAGTGGAATTTTAAAATTAAAAAATTAGGAAAACTGACATTCTTCTGGTTTCTACTTAGATATTACACGTGTTTAGTCCCCTACTTTTATTATTTTTTGCCAATTTAAATTTCGCTGTGCCGCTTACCGATAGCATACGGTATCATCCCCGCTATTGGCCGCGTTGGATTCGGGGCAGTCACGAGAAATGTGACCGGTTCCATAGCAGTTGTAGCACTTTCGTTCGTCCTTATCCCCTTCAGGACAATCGCGCGATATGTGCCCAACCTTACCGCAAACGTAACATTGTCGAGAAAACCCTTGCTGATACTGTAACAAAAAAAATTTTAAAAATTATTTCAATCCACCAACAAGACCATCGCGTATTCCATTTTAAAGCGCTCGCCACTACACAATACAGCATAAGCACAATACGCAAAACGCGATCGATGCATTGAATATAAAAACAAAGGACATTTAAACCCCAGTAATGATCCAATGCATATCACGTGACAAGACACGTAATGTGATCGCAAGACAACAAATTTACGAGACCCCGAAATAGAAATTTAAAAATCGGTCAATACTCGAGAGAAAAAAAAGCGCTTTAAAAAGGAATACAATTTTTCAAATCTAGTTCAAAATTCTAAAACCATTTCTAATTGATCATCAATCAATTAAATCGATTATTTAACATACCTTGCGGTCATCCTTCTCGCAATCACGCGATATGTGGCCAGATTTGCCACAAACATAGCAAGTTTTAGTGCTATCCGGACAATCGCGGGCGATATGGCCAGTCTTGTTGCAGTTGTAACAAGATGCTATTGTAATAAAAAAAAATTACAAATTACACTCGGGAAAAAAAATAAAAATAACAATTCTTACAAAATAAGCTCAAAAGCATTCTAGAATTTAAAAAACCCCGAAAAAACCGCTTAAAACATAATTCTACTAATTAAAAGGCTATTAAAAGCGAAATAAACAAGCTCAGTGTAATGCAACCGTATATATATAAAAATAAAAAAAACTTAAATTTTAGCGACAACTTTTGCACGATTGGTCGGTGACTTACGCTCATCAGGCGAATTGGTGCAGTCCTTCGCAATATGGCCCACGCCGTTGCATCGGTAGCAGCGGTCCTGCTCCTCCTTGCAGTCCCGAGCAAAGTGGCCAATGCGATTGCACTTGTAGCACTTCTCTAAGGAAATGCACAATAGCAAAACAAAAAAAAGGAAAAAAAAACAAAAAAGGTAGGAAATAGAAGAAGGAAAATAAAATCAACGAATAAGACACACACAAAAGTGAAAAATAAAAAACAGAAAAAAAGACCCATTCAAACTCAACTTAACACCACACCAGGACGTTTTTAACAACATTTTTTAATTAAAAACACCCAAAATTCAACCACAAGCATTCAACGTCACCAACCAACCCTTTCCTTCCATTTTTTTTTTAAATTATAAAAATCCATTCAAACCGAGAAAATTCAAATTCTCACAAACCACCACAAATTAACACAACCGACAAAATTATTGGTTTTAAAAAAAAAAATAAATTTTTTAAAAAATTAACATGCAAAAATTATTTGCTCGTACCACGCAGTCCTCCGCCGCGCCCACCGTCGTTTCTACCGCCACCGCCGCCTCCTCGTCCTCCGCGGCCACCACGTCCACCGCCGCCGCCGCCTCCTCCTCCACCGCCACCGCCTTGTTGACACTCGCGGGCGAAGTGGCCCGTCTTGTTACACTTGTAGCATACCGAAGAACTCATCGTTTTTCACTATAAATAAAAAATAAAAAAATTAAATTTTAATTCTTTGGCTCAGAAACGATGCCATATGCAGTAATGTTAATTTTATCTTCGAACTTTGAATTTTCGCGATAAAAAAATTTTTTTTTTTAAATTAAATAAATATATAAAATGTATTTTAAAGTAATATAGTAATTTTTTTTTAAATCAGGAAATAGTAAAAAAAAAAAATAATAAAATTTTTTAGGCCTAAATGACCTGTTAGTGATATTCAAGGTCAGCACCAGTCACCGCCACGTGTATTCGCCTTTATAAATCGATATACAACTAAGTTTAAAACTGACCTTCAATCAAACTAGTTTATTATTAATTATTATTTACAATTCACTATATTTTGATCAGTTAATAAATTAACTTTTTGGTTAATTATTCAATTCAAAAAAAAAATTTTTTTTTAATGTTTAAAAACGTTAAAAAAAAATTCCCATTTTATCTAGAATTAATTAAATTAATTTTTTCCTGATACAATTGTATGTTAATTTGGTTTTATCGACCAAATTTGAATTTTTAAAGACAAAAATATTCATTTTTTGGTTAGGCCTAACCACCACGCTGTCCATGGGCCATTCTTTTATCCCGAGCCAATTTTAACTAACTTTTTTCTATTTCCAATTACAAAAATTTTATATTTGGAAATGAAAATCGGCCTCTGGGAATACGTTTCTACTAATTATTCGTTGTTTTAAACGACCAAAAGGCATCTTTCGACCAATTTCATCTGCGGCGTAGTCCTGTGTTAGTCTTACCGCCATTTTTAAGTCCATTTTGAGGAAAGAGAAAAGGGCTTAATCTTTGTTAAAACCGTATTGGAAGAGTAGTATTTTGTATCAAATATACCCTGGGAATGTATAGAAGTGAAGGAAACTTACCGTAACTTGAAAAATTGCCGTTAAATATTGAAATTCACGATTCAATATGGGAGGTGATCTCCAGTCCGCTCCCCAAACCTGGCACGCGGATGCTTTTTGCACACGATACTAAAATGTGTCGTCACTACTAAATTGCTCTGCTTCTTAAGCGTGGTTATAGGCGGCGGTTATTACTATCACCTGATTGGGTAATTTATGGATAATGTAAAAATAATTAAATAAATATTGTGTAAAATACTAAATTTTTAATAAAACTAAATAAAAATTATACAAAATAATAATTCGTTTATAATTATTTGTTATTGGAAAAGTTTTAACGATTTGATTTATGAGCTCTGGTGGCAATGATTGAAATCTTACTTTTGCTTGTAACGAAGTATGGAAAACTCATGGTATTACCATAGAACATAGTAAGCGAATAATTCACACAATCGATTGAAAGTTTAGTATCAGAAATACCAGTCAATGTCAAGGACATTATCAAAGAAGCAACTGCAATATTCTTCCCAGACAGTTATGTTACAATAGTAAAAATGTATGCGACAAGTCAATTGGCTATTCATACAACGAATGTCACCCTACAGGAAACTAGTAATGACACATTAAAATAGAGAAACATGTTTAACATAAATAGAATAATCAACAGAATACGTGACACTGATAAAGTAAGTTAATTGTATAAATACATTTTTAATATTTTCCAAAATATTTGTTTTACATGTGTTAATACACATCTATTTTGTTTTATTAAGGGTCGAGAAACGCCTCCTCAGTCTCCAGATCGGACTTTATCACCTGAAGAAGCTGATGATGATCAAGCTGCAGAAGTATTTAAATTAAATTAAATAATAAATAACTTATTAAAAATTAAAATTAATTTTTTTTAGGGTTTTTTATGTCCGTCTTGTATGCAAGCATTTCCATCGCCAGATGATTTACAATCACATTACGAAGATGCCCATTCGGAGAGAAATAATGCCGGTCATTTATGCCCAATCTGTAGGATGAAAATGAAAACGATGAAAGAATTACAGGATCATTATGCGGAATATCACGTAACGAATAAAAATGATGATTTACAGACGTTAAAGCAAGAAGTAGCTGAATTATCTACGACACTCAGAGTAAATTAATTCTAAAAAATTAAAAGGATTTAAAAAAAAAAAATAAATTTGAATTTTTATTTTAGGAAGAGAAGTATCATTCGGATGACCTGAAACGTGAAGTACAAAGATTACAAGTTGAAGTGAAATCGAAAGGCGATGGCGATAGCAAAGTATAATTTTTTTAAATTGTAAAAGAAATAAAATTATTTTATTTGTTTTTTAGAATGAATTGGAAGAGATGTTGAAATTTCAAATTAGGACTTTGGAAGAATCGAAATCAATAAGTAGATTAAATGATTTTTAAATAAAATCCACTTTTTTAATGTTACTTTTTGGTTTTTAGTATCATCTGAAATTGTCTTACTACGAAAGCAGTTATCAGAAGCAGTCGAAACGAATACTTTGCTGAAACAAGAAAAAGAAAAATTGGAAAATAAAACAAGTTTATTGGTTCGTTCAATTAAATTTTAATTATTTTAGTTTATAAATAAAAAAAAATTAATTTTAGAATAACGATATTGCTAAATTGAAAAGTGATTTGGACCGTGAATTAAGTGTTAAGAATATGGTTGAAATTGTATTGCAACAAGCTAAAGAAAAAATTACTCAGTTGGAGACCGAATTACAACAAAGGTGAATATTGATTGTAATTTTAATGAGAATATTTAAAATATGTTTTCGCGATTGCGGACAGGCCAGCTGCAGATGAAGTCGTAGTTCTCCAACAAGAATTAATTCAAGTTCAAACACTCATAGATAAAAGTGGTGCTGAAAGGGAAGCAGAAAAAGAAAATTTCGAAAAAAAATATGCAAACTTAAAACAGGATTTTACTAAAGTACAAAATGAATCGCAGAAATTGAAAGAACAGCTAAAATCAGCACCGAATCCTGAAGAGTTTAATAGGTTTTATATTAAAATTAAACATTATTGATTGAAATTGATCGGATATTCACTTTAGGTTAAAACTAATGATATCCGAAAAATCATCTGGAAGTGAACAACTTAATTCGTTACTTCAACAAGAAATAGAAAAGACGAAAATTTTAGAAACTCGAATTCGAGAAGTTGAAAATGAAATGACGAATCAAGAGCAGTTATTATTGAATCAAACTAAGTCGCAAGAAGAAACAAATTCGTTGTTACAAGAACGAAATAGTGAAATCGATCAATTACACGAACGTATTAAGACTAAAGCGGAAGAATGTAATACTTTATCAGAGGAAAACAATCAAGTAATTTAGTTCTTAAAAGATATTATAGTAATAAATATAACTTTATTTCCATTTTCTAGAAAACTGAAATAATAAAAGCGATTAAAAGTGAATTACAGTCTCTTCAAATCAAAGCGGACGACAATCGTCAAATTCTACAGCAAAAATTAGTCGAAAAGGAAACGCAAATGAATCAAACAGTTTTAGATTTAGAAACGGTAAGTTATTAATCTTTTTCTTTTTTATTGCATAAAACTGAGTTTTTAAATTCAATTACAGACATCAGCAGAGCTAAATGAATCGAAATCGAAATTAGTAGTTTTAAATCAACTCTTGAACAGTTTACAAACACAAATTGAAGCAAAAACGACTAAATATGAGGAATTGGAAGCAAAATTATGGGATAAGGAGGCTCAAGTTGACGAGCAAATGAGACGTACAAAGTCAATGTAAGTTTTAATCATATATTTTTTAAATTTTGACCATGAATCTAAAATTTATTGTAGGGAAGATAAAATGAGTGAATTGGAGAATGGGTTAGTTAGTTGTAGGGAAACAGCATCGCGGTTAGAAAGTGAACGGACCGAGTTATTTGCTAAAATCGAGGCTGGTGAAGGAGCCAATACAGCCATTCAACAATTGGAACAAGAAACTTCAAAATTGCATGACAAAATACTTAAACAACAGAAACAAACAGAACTTCAAACTGAGGAATGCACGAAAAAATTGGAAAATTTACACAAACAACTTCAACAGGTTGAATTAACAATTAATAATTTTTAAAATTAAATTTTAATTTTTCTAAAACTATTTAAGACTAAAAATCAATTGAAAAGTGCGAATGACAAATGCAGTAAGTTCGAATTGGCTGTGAATGACATGGCTAGTAAATTAGCTACGAGTCAAGCTAAAGTGCAACAACTCGAAGCAGATCTGAAAAATAAAGTGAGAAATTAATAATTTAAAAATTTAAAAATTGGTTTTAATGCTTTTAAATTTTGGATTTAAAGAGTGAACAATTCAATTCGACCGAATCCAATAATTTGAGCGTTAAATTGGTATTGGAGAATGAAATTGCAAATCTCAAAATCAGCGCTGGTAAAATTCAACAAAGTTTAGAAACGACAAAAGAAAAAAATACCAAAGTATTTCAAATAATAAATATTTAATTAAATTTATAATTAAATTATTAATTTATTTTTAAGCTCGAGAATGAGTTATCGAAACAAATTGCAGGTAATAAAAAACTGGAAACAGATATTTCGAAAGAGAAGGAAAAACATAAACAGCTGCAAACGGAATTAGGACGAATGGAAACAGCCATGAAAGACAAAGTTCGCAATTATTATTTTAAAAAATACAAATTTATCAAACTGAGAAATTTTTATTAAAGCAAAATGAAATCAAAACATTAAGTCTTAACAAAGACGAATTAAATGGACAATTGACTGAAACGATAAATAAATTGCGCGATACTGAAAAGGAATTAAAAGAGGTATTTTGTAGTTATATTATTATTATTGTAATTTTGTAAAATACGATAATTTGTAGAAAACAAAACGATGTGAAGAACAAAGTAAATCTTTAAACGAAACAGAAGCCAAATTCGAAAATCAAGTGATGCGAATGGATTCGGAGCGGACTGAATTACTAAATAATAAAAATGCATTGGAAAAGCAATTTGCCGAGATGCAAGACGAGTTAAAAATTAAATGCATTGAAATAGCAGCTATGCAGGAAACTGTCGAAAGCAGTAAAGTAATGTTTTGTTCATTTTATATAACTGTACTTGATTTTACAATAGTTGCGTTTATTTAGGAAAGGTTTGAGAAGTTGATAGAAGAAAACGATGTTAAATGGTCAGTTGAAATGGAAAAGTTAAACTCAACACTGAAAAAATTGCAGGATGAAAATGCAAATTTAAAAGCAGTTATTCACAAAAGAGAAGAAGAATACCAACTGTTATTAAAAAATGTCGGCAAATCATCGAAATAATCACAAAAATATTAAACTTGTTTTTAACTTTGTTTAGAATGAAGAATTAAAAGCTGCTGTAACTAAAAGTGAAAAGGATTTAACAAGTATTAAAAAGAAATTTAAGGAAAAAGAAGAAGGAATAAAAAATCATGTAAGTTAATCAGATTTTTTAAAATTCAAGTTTTATTAAACTTTCTAATTTCATGGAGGCTGTGAAGTTAAATAAAATCGAGGAAAATTTAAATGAGAAAAGTCAACTTTTAAAAACACGCGATACGGAAATTGCTGTAAGTTAATTAGAATTTTCAAAAGCGAATAAATTTGGATTATTTTTAAATATTAAAGGCACTTAGAGAAGAAAATACCAAGCAGAAAACTGAAATAGATGACTGGAAACTTTCGTACGAAGTAAGTATATATATATAATAATACTAAGAAAAGTCTTATTTATTAATACAGAGAATAAATGGATTTGTTGTAATTCAGGGAAAAGTAATGAAATTAGAAGAAATGGAAAATTTAATGAAGGAAAAAGATATGAAAGTTTCAGAATTAGAAGAAGAGCAGAAGAACTTAATGAAAGACTTACGAGAAAGTGTCGAAAGCGAAGATGCTTTGTCGAAATCATTAGAAGATTTAAATCACATTAAGTCGATGATGGGGCAACAAATTCTGAAACTTGATTCGGATTTAAAAGAAGCGACGGAAGAACTGCAAAAATTAAATTTGCAAAAGGTTATTCTAATAAAACAATATTTTAATTATCCGCATGAAATTCATTTACAAATTTTACTCTTATTCCAGACTTCATTAGAAACCGAAATATTTACCAAACAGAAACGAATAACAGATTTAGAAGAAAGCACACATAATCTAGAACAAAACTCACTTAAAATGAAAGAAAAATTCATCACTGAAATAAAACAACACGAAGAAAACTTGAATTATTTAACAGCAGCGCGAGAAACTATTAAAACCGAAAAAGAGGAAACGGAAAAACAACTCCAATTACTCGAACGGACTCTAGCGGAAGAAAGAAAACGTCACGAAACTGTAAAAGAAGCTTTGAAAAACGATTTAGAGCAAATCGAAGACGAAAAGAAAATAATTGATACAAAGTTGAACGAGCTGCAGCTAAACCACAAATCAGTCATACAAGAATTAGAACAAACCCAAGCTAAATACGAAATGCAAATTGGTGCTTTAAACGAAAATCTGTCAACCCTACGTGGAGACTTAATAACAGAACAGAACAAAATCCATGATTTAACGAAGAAAATGGATTTATTAACTGGCGATAAACTCGGTTAAAATTTAGAAAATCGATTTAAAACATTTTTCAATATTTAAAAAAAAAATTTCTTTTTAGAACTGGAAGCGAAGTTAGAAAACGCACTTGATGAAAGACGAGCTTTATTAGAACGGTAATTAAATGATTTATCGTTAACTAAGTTCATTATTTAATCATTCAAATAGGTGCTTATCGAGTGAAAGTGAATGCGAGAAACTTCGCAACGACTGCCTCGAATTACGTCATAAATTAGACGAGTCTCAGGCGGCCGTACACGAATTGGGTCGCGAAAATCAAACGCTTCAAATCGAAAGTGCCAAATTAACTAGTCGAAGATGGGCTGACGATGCTCATGCGACTAATTGTATGCTTTGCCAGAAATTGTTTTCCGTAACCGTACGAAAGGTAACTTTTTTCTTAAATTAAAATTTTTTTTTTAAAAATTAATTTTAAATTAAATTTGCAGCATCATTGCCGTAACTGTGGTAATATATTTTGCAACGAGTGTTCCATGCGTCAAGCAACTGTTGCTTCGTCTAAAAAACCAGTTCGTGTTTGTGATGTGTGTTTTGCCGATATGAACAAATGACATATGCCACCCCAATTCTTATCTTTGGATTGCGAAGGACCTTTTCTTCGGTTTTAATACTTCATGCAACACTAACTGTAATAATTTCCTTTCTTATTCTTCATAAAAAAATGCATTTATATTTTAGATATTATTAGATGTTTAACTAAATGTCGTAGCTATTGAAAACACTCGTATTGTATATGCAATTTATTAACTATTATTATAGTTTATTATAACATTTGTTAATAGCTATAATCGAGGGCGTAACTTTCAAATTAGTAATACTAATTATGGGAAATGATTAAAAATTTAGCCTAATTCAATTTATTAATAAATAAAAAATTCTTTTCTGGGGATAAGTCAAATTGGGGTGAATTTTGTAATAGAGAAATGTTATAAATTATAATGATATTTTTTTCCCTTTGTTAAAAACTGATTTGAATTTTATTAGTCTCACAAAAATGTATAATTATTAATTTAAAAAGAAACCTGAATTTTAAATTAACAAAAATAGAAAATATGTATAAATATAACAATTTATTTTCAGCATTATTATTATATACAAAAACGACTAATAAATTTTTTTTTTATTAAACTGAGTAACATTATTTACCCACAACTTGGCCAAACCACATTAAAATATCCCATTGCACCAATGTATTGCAGTGTAAAATAATTATGCATAAAAATCTATACCTTGTTCAAAGCACCCGGTCGAGTCGAACTGACTTTCTTTTCCGCTGGTTGATGGCCGTACATGAAAATGGAAGCAATGACCAACAAAGTCCCCACGGCGAATTTAGTTGTGACCTGAAACTCGAACAAGTAGATGGAAGCCACGCAGGAAACAATGATAGCTAAAGATGTCGCGAATCCTTTAAGAATATTATCGGCATATTTCACAACAACCGCAACCAAAAGTCCACCCAAAGCTTGCATAGCCACTACGAACCAAACGACTTTATTATAACCGAAGAAAAATCCTTTTTCTTGAATAGCTCCGTGATCGTTCGCGTACGATGTCAGCAAACCGATGGGAATGGAGAGAAAACTCAATTGAATATTCCGCATCCAAACCGATACTTCGTGAGTGGATTTTAAAATCTTCTCGAAATAAACACCGGCGAAACCAGACATACAACACGAAACGATAACAGCTACGAGACCTATTAAAGGATTCTGTTCGTGGCCTCCTGCAACCGATGGGGCATTCGATTGAGCGAGTTGGACCATCGATACACCGATCAGAAGAAATACTAATGCGGCCCACTGCATTACTCCTAGACTTTTCTTCAACATTAGTACAGAAAACATCGCGGTTGTTAGGATTTTTAGTTGATAAGTCACCTAAAAATAATTAAAAAAATATTAATTACATTAAAATTAATTAAAGTAAAATGATGTATTTGTACTTGGTAAGTAGCAGCATCTAAATTAGATGCAGCGACGTATAAGAGATTGTTTTGTAATGTATACACGAGCGAAGGCACTGAAACCTGAAAATTTTTGATTTTTAAAAACAATTTTTTTAAATCTTAAAATTTATTTTAAACCTTTAAAGTATCAATAGGTTGTTGAATAATTTGCGAATTGAGCGATCGCAACCATTTTTCAATACTCCCTTCTTGAAAATAAGTGAGAACTAAACACGAGAGAAATTTAACTACTTCGGCAATAACGACAGCGGTTGATGACATGAATAAATCTCCTGGTTGTGTACGAGCATATCTCATGCTCAATCCCAAAACTGCATTTTGAAATGTGAGTGTGACCAAACTGAGCCATTTTAAGAAAAATTCTAAGAATTAATAAAAAAATAAAAATTAATTATCAAAAATATAATTTATTTCAAATGATTATAAATATTACGATTTTGATTTTTATTCGTTGAATTCATCGGTGTCATCGTCGTCTTTTGTTCATTCCAAACTATTTTCTTCGAGCGATGTTTGAGCGGTTCGTTATCACCGGTTACCTACAAATACATAAAATGTTATCTTATTTTAACCTATTCGTATAAAATTGCCACGTGCATAGGAAACTGTTTAAATTATTATAATTATTTTTTTGTGGAGCAATAATTAATTGCATCCGTGAATACTCGTACGTTATTTGTGTCTTTCATCATTTGTTTGTGAGATTTTGTCTCCAAAGTAATAATTAAATAAATAAAAAGAGCCCTACGTAAAATGAATTAGAAACAGTTTCGAGGAATTATTAAAGTCATTATTATTTTCTAATTGATTTTTAACGCGACACCCACGCACCTTATGTATAAACTTGAAAACGAGGCCAGTTTTTTGTTTCTATTCATTGTAAGTTAATAAAAACAAAACGCCGCAGATGCGAACGTGGCATCATCAGCTCCAATTCAGCACATCAAGGCTTTGTAGCCTAGCCATCTGAGTTCGGTGGTAGCGCATGAAACTAACTACGACATCATTTGTGCTTTTATTCAGTAGACATCTACTAATCGTGCTTGGATACGGTCCGTGTATGAATGTATTGACTTGACGTATGAACTGTTCACTACGGTGGCCCGTAAGGACACAACACGTATGAAAATTAAATGAACAGTTCATACACGACTGATCTTAACAACAAAGTAATTAAGGCTGGATTGACAAATTTGCTGTACGCAGCTGCAAAATCCCCACGAATTAATTGATCTTGGCTAAATAAAAAAGGATGACATTTAAAGACAGTAGGCGTAATATTTCCATTAGCCTAAATTATACCTATTTATACAAGTATCAATATATTGATTGATGTTGTATCAATGTACTCTATGTAGGCCACCTGGTGGTTGAGTTGCAACAAATATTCCTTGAGTTTTAGTTGTTATTTTAGTCAAATAATCTTCAGCTATAAATCAAAAAAAGCAAGCAAGCAATAAGAATCGATATTTCAATTAGGATTTATTAGAAATAATCCATATGATTCAAAAATCATACTTTGCCATAAGTTTCTACTGAAACATTTTTAAAATTCGCGCCTTGGCTTTTGTATGCGAAATTTCACCACAAAACGTCGCATGTAACGTGTAACTTCAATAGAAATCAGTGATGGCGACTGTATTGGGTCACGCGGAAGTGTCGCCGCAAATCTAATGGCTCGTCAGCCAACTGCTGATGCTGATGTTTTGATTCCTGACTAGACATACTTACTTGACTTAACAGTAATTTTACTACTAGTGATTGAAAGACAACCGTTTCTGTCTCCATATTTATGAGTTGAAAAAGTGGAATATCGCATCATGCGCTACACATGGAGATTGGGAGACTTGATGTTCACCTTAATCCATTTTCTCTTAATCTATTTTCATGCTCCCAAATTGGTCTTAACGATGGAAGGTAAGTTTCACGTTAATTACATATTAATATTCAAACATTTCTCTCTTGAAAATCGTAATTTCAACCACGAAGGACGAAAACGAGCAACCGAAAAAAAAAAACCCTTCGAAAGGTAAATGTATGAACCCGAAATTACGTAATTACAAAGATACAAAAATAAATTGTTATGACCCTTTTAAACGTAGAAAAATGTAGAGAAGAAAACAGGGTCATAATGTCATATTGAAATAGTTGAGACAAAGAAAATAGCGACGACCAACGGCAAGAAATTCGATTGGAAAAAATTTTAATGGTGTGAATCACCGCCGCAACGAATATAAAATAACAGAATAAAATAGATTAAAAATGACAGTTAACTGTAGATTTAAGTGCAATGAATTTTAAGTGAATGTAATTAATGTAATGATGATCATGAGTTGATTGAACTTAAGTGCAATCGAACTCATGCAAAAAACTCGGTTTATCATTAATATTATAATGTGCTTTAATTAGTTCCAGATAAATTGATATTGATCTGATAAATAGAACCTTAAATTGAAATTGGAACAGTATTTTATGTTATTTAATCAAGGTTATTTAGGCGTTGGCTTATTTTTTTTTTTTTAATATTCAAATCAATAATTTCTTCTTTTTTTTTTTGGCAGATGAATTCTTACCACCTCGCGATGTTGAATTGGAAGCTCAAACTTCTGAATCATTAACTATAGGGTGGAAAATACCAGAAGTCAGAGAAAATTCGCCTAAAATTGTGTCGTTTTCTGTTCATTATTATAATTTACCAAATTTAGGTATGAAATCTGTTTGTCTTTTTAATCTTATCTGGTGCCATTGGATGAAAGTAGTTTATGGTAATAATAATGATGATAATTATAGTGAATTTTTTTTTTTTAACTTGAAAATACAACTTTCTACAGGATGTTGATTATTAATCACCTAATTGGCTTTCTGAACTTGAACTCAGAGGAATTTTTAAAAAAAATTGTATTTGGGATTTTGATTTTTGTAAAATCAAGTTTTTAATTACAACTAAAAAAAATTTATTTTTAATTAACTTTAGAATTTTGGTATTAATAATATATAATAATTTTTTTAGTACAAAATGATTTTTTTTTTTACGATTGGGTCATTTAACATAAATATTAAATTTTGTTGATTTTTATGTTTTTGCATTTAGTTTTAAAGTAATAAATTTTAATACTTAGTTAACCAAGGAAGCATAAATATGAAGATTAATCTACTTTTTCGGTTTTATGGTTTCTTGGAAAAAAATAATTTAAATTTTATATTTAAACTAATCACTGTTTTTACATGCACAAATTTAATGTAAACTTTTCTTGCAATTAGTTTGATAAGGATAAAAAATAAATTTTGAAGCAGATGTGCGCCAGCTGAGTTTATGTTTATTAAAAAAAAATTGATTTGTTTTAAAAAAAAGTACTAAAAGTAGACGTAAACAAGTAGAGGATATCTAATGGCGGTAGATTAGAGACGAAAACAAATTTTAAAAAAATCAATATTGAATTTTTTTTAACCAAATATTTTTACAGAAAAAGTAGAAAATGTATCCGAAAATTCAACTTCGAAATTAATTCCCAATCTCCAACCGGCCACAAATTACACTATATATGTAACTGCTCATTATTCAGGAAATAAAAGTGCTTCGTCTTTAAAATGTTTAATGGCTACATCAGATAGGCCAAGTAATTCAGTTTACAAAGGTAAATAAATTCGAGATTTAATTTGCAATAAAAGTAAAATATTAATATTTTCAGATTGTTCCTGTTATCCACCCGGTACCAAATCGTGTGATAAACAATTCAACAATGGTCAATGCATATGCCATGTTGGCTACGAAGGTTCTGAATGTGATTCATGCGTTAATGGATATTATTGGCTTGGAAGTGAATGTAGAATTTGTCCTTGTCAACCTGTATCTTCTTATGGCACTTGCCAATTGGGTAAATTATTAGTTGTAATGTACATTTACTTTACAATCGATATTAAAGAGTCTTGTGTACTAACCGCCCGGCTAGCTCAGTCGGTAGAGCACGAGACTCTTAATCTCGGGGTCGTGGGTTCGAGCCCCACGTTGGGCG
>JAQFZU010000374.1:0-28898 GCA_034696185.1 Henia vesuviana | reverse complement strand
AAGTGGGTCCTTAGATTTGGGCATTGTTTTAGTTGAGTATTAATTGATTTATTTCTTTAAAATTATGCAAATCTGAGGGGGAGAGGTCCGTAGTACTTCCTTGTGAGTAAAGTTTCAAACCACCCTGACTTTTGAGCTCAGTTATGAAAAACAGTTACAATTCATTTTATTTAATTACCTATGAGCATTGATCACTTGCATTAACCAAAGTCAACAAGTGCCTCATCCAGCTGCTAATCATGGCCCCACTCACAAGAAAATTAATGTTGTAGTTGGTTAGTTTTCCTGGTTTCCCAGCCTTATCCTTATTATATGACTAAACATTAGTGCCAAGGTCAAACCCTCCTGGAAATTTTGCCATTGCCAAATTTTAAGTGCAAAGGTAATCATCCTAATACAGGACCAACCACTTACAATCCTTACTAAAAGTCTGCCACTCATTTTTTCATCACACAAAAAACCACTGACTTCAGCCAGGACTTAAACCCATTGAACCTAATGCTAACCACCAGGTAAAGATAAAGAGAAGAATTGAGAGACCCTCTCTCTAAAATCTCTTGGCATCAAGCTACCAAGGCTAAGTCTCATGCTTAAAACAAAATACTAATTTCTTCTTCAGTGTAAAAGAACCGTTAACATTTAGCCAAGATTCTTTCGTTACTTACCTCGTGAGAAAGTGACCATGTCTTTTTCTCTGGTATGTACAAATGAACCACTAAACGATTCATATCATCTCGACCAACGATCATAATAGTCTGCTTTTCGATAATATTTATTGCCTGCCTGAAATCAAACATGAGCGATGCACAACTTGTTCTTATTTGCTGTTGTAGCAATGTCCATTTGGTATAATAACAACTACGAGGTGAAGTCGCCGTCGTCAATGTTGGATCCCGTTTGCTCGCTTGTACCGTTTTCTACAAACAAATAAATCCAATTATTCAAATTATTCAAATCATTGACCACTCAATTACATTCATCGTTGAAGATTTCATGTCCTCCGTCTTATTGCTGTTGCTTCCCACAACTGACACACTTCTAGTCACAGTCGTATTACTCATATCCTGCATCGGCACAACATTACTGTGAAGAGAGGATGAATCACACGATGCCTGATCACCCGACCCACCAAACCGAGTCAAAGGAAGATTTTTTACGAAGCTTTTACATTGCATAGCTCTCGTCTTAAAATCGGGCGCCAATTGCATCAATGATTCAGATGTCAACAGATACTGTACGTAATCCTCCGATAATTTGTGTATCGCAATAAACGATACAAAATTTTGAAAATATTCACGTCTCTTCAAAGGATTTACTTCGACCCAACTAAGAATAGCCGTCATTACTACGTCTTGTTGTTCTTTTTCCGCTATCATCGGATCTGAAAGCACAGCCGTCATCTGGGCAGGTGTCAGACAGAGAAACTCGTATCGACTACTCATTTGATGTATGTGTCGTATTATGTATTCGATTATGTCTTGTTGCAGTTGTTTGTGCCCAGCTTCGACCGCCCATTTCCAGATGACGCTCACCGATTCCGGGGTACGGTGATGGAGCCAGGCCGAGGCCAAATAACAAACGGCGCCGTAGATTTTAAGTGCATCGGCGGCGCTGAGAAGTTTAGGAAAATCCATGGGCGGGATGTCAATCATGTTGTTTATTATACCTAAATACATGTATTCCAAAAGGGGTTCCATCACGTGTGTTTCGACGTCTTCTATATCGACCGCGCTCACTTTGTTCTTATTGTTAATGGCATCGCGAATGAGAATTTCATGGAAAAATGGACTTCGACAGCAGAGTACGAGTCGATGGGCCGATAATCGTTTTTTGCCGCATATTAAAACGGTGTCTGTAAATTTATTTCGAAGGCGCATTGCATTCATTGATACGCCAAGGTATGTTATGTAGTCCAAGGATGCTTCGTCTTCCAGTTGCATTTTGGAAATAAAATGTTTTTAAAAGAACGTGATTGTTAGGATTTATGATGACTTGTAAAAATGCAGTTTTGTGTAATGTTAATATTTACCACTGCGTGGCGCTTTGGTTGCATAAACATTTAATTGACCCTGAAATTAAATGTAAAATTATCTTATCAAAAGGGGTTTTTCTTGCCACTTTTAACTTGCAAATTTATTATAAAAAATTGTTTGATAAAAATATATATAAAATCTAACCATGAAGATTTTTCCAGGTAAACAAATCATTAACTGGAAAAACAAATGATGGAAAATAACTGTAAAATTGCGTCAGCTCCTGGAACAGTAGTCGAGGCAACTAAGGTTATTTACGTTTTCCTATGGCTTAGTAACAATTGCATCATTTACAATCAAAACACTAAAATCAACGGAGATTCCGATTTTAAAGTCGTAAAATCGATAAACAAAAATAAAAATGTGAATAAAAAAACACCATTCAAAAACCACATATTTTATTTTTTTAATTATTTAAGAAAGAAATTTTTTTAAACCAAATTTTGATCCTTTAAATTCAAATTGGTCTAAAATATCAGCCACATAATTATAACAATTTTCAGAAAATTTACATCCGATAACATTCAATTTACTGCCAAAAAAATCTACAATTTCAAACCGAAAAAAAATTCATCACTACAAACAAAAGCTTTTATCGTCTTTTTTTTTTAAATATAATTAAATAAGAAGAAAATAACTAAATCTATACAAATCAACTGACATTGACTTTGCTCAATTTAAAATAAAATAAAATTTAAAAAAAAAATCCATTTCCACAAAGAAACAAAAAATTCAAAGTCAAACATCAGTAAATTTCATAAACCTCGACAGGAATATGACGAGGGTCCCCCGAAAAAAAAATTTCAATTCAAAAAAAATTATAATAATAAATCCCATTGCCATTAAGAAGTTCCACCGACTTCTTCCTGATATCTGCTGGTCAAGTAATTAGCAGATTCGGTCAACTGGTGAAGGGAATGGAAAAGGCCATTCAAATGCTGGCGAAATGCATTAGCAATTCGAAGCGACTGTTCGTCAAACTCGACCCCGGAATCGAATTCGGAGCTCGATTCCGACTCAACATCCGAATCCGAACACGTGGAAACTGTCGACATTCTCCTTGGCGATTTATTTTCACCTTTTTTCCCATTCGCCGCACCCCAAATCAGTTCAGTTTTGACCGCGTTGAGCATATTGTAAAAACTATAGAAATCCGTGTTCATCACGGCTCTAGGCACGACGGCCCCACCACCGCATTCGCTCACATCACTACGACAAGACATGTCGAGGAGTCTGCTTGGCACCATAATCGTATCATCCATGTTATTAACGGCTTGAACGAAGCGATCCATGGCGCTTAGAATCGATTGTTGCGAGAATTCACTCGGTTCGTGATCCCTGCTACCGTTTTTGCGTTTGTTGCGATTCAGATCCATAATGATGCCTTTACTTAACCCCGATAAAAAGGTATCTATTCCAGTATCCTTTGAATTTCTCCTTGATATTTCCATCGTTTTATATATATATATATAGCGGGTTAAGTCTATTTTTGAGGGGTGAAAGTAGAAAAACCGGTTAAAATTACAAATGGAGTCGTTATATTTAATCAGTGATTTTTGCTTACCGATCTGGTGTTGATAAGTAACAACTATCTGATCATTGATGAAGTGATTGCACTTGGAAAGAGTGTTGAAAGAGGGTTTAATTTCTTTTTAGCTTGGAAGTATCGTTCGAGCAGACACGACTCGGCTGATGTGTGACGTAACGGATCACGCTATCGTGTGATGCTTCTCATTGGTTGTTTTTTTAATAATGGTTGAATCTGAATCTAACTTTTCATGCTATTTACACGTGATGGGGTTGTGTTGGTAAAGTTGGTGTGCTGAAATAGATTTTCTGAGGTCACGTTTGGTTACGAATTGTTGGAGATTTTTCAGTAAATGAAAGAAAAAATTTTAATTAAAAAGGAATCAATTTTTTTATTATTTTTTCATGGATATTGATTATATCCCATTAATTAAATTATTGTAATTTATTCCATCGATATCATGATATTCATATGTAAAAAAATGAGGTGACTTTCTGCAGGAAATTTTAACACGTGTCACATAACAACAGTGAAGCTGCCCGACGGGGAAGCCAACCTTGGGTAATGCTTTCCTATTGCACTCGAACCAATCTCCTGACCGTTTTAAAATACCATTTGTACACAAAAGCATCGACTTTTATTATAAGTTATCAGTGACCACGCCACGTTTAAAAGTGGCGTGATATCCGGGGATTGTGGGATTGGTCGTATCTGCTAAACGAGTCACCGGAAAAACTTGAGTTTATATTTTTATGTTAATTATTATGCAATTAGATTTATAATTTAAATTTATTTATGAGATTTAATAATAGAAATTTATTGTTAACTTAGTAATAAAGAATAAAATTGTTTCTAATTAATTTTTTTTCTTTAACTTGATTAAAGGAAGGTGGGTATTACGTAAGGTTTGCTTAGTTTTCACTAGAGGTCCTTATCAATTAGTTAATCATTAAAGAAGATATTTGTGATTGTATTCGAGGAATTTTGTATTGACACATTTCTAAAGCTTTAATTTCCTGGAAGTAGTTTAAAGATAAATAAATTTTGATAAAATAAGATGGTAAGTTTATCAGTTTCTTATAAGACATATAATTAATTTTTTTTAGAAATATTTGCAATTACTAAAAATATTTAATAGATGTTTCAAGCTCATTATTTTGAAAATTTTTTTATTAAATGTGATGTGAGGGTACAAAGTAATGATTTCTCAGATTTTATTGGAAGTATAAAATTGGTTATTAATTAAAATGAGTATTATAAACATTTATACAAAATTCTGTTAGAAATAGAAGAGTAACATTTTTGTCCAGTTCATTATTTTCCAGCTCCTGACAAAACAGCAGCGAGTTTAGCTTTTGCGGCTGCTTCAGCGGCTTTCTTAAGAGCTTTTTCAACCTTTCCACGATATCTATTTTTAAAAATAAACAATAATTTTAAATTTTCTTGTTAAAATTTAAGTTTAAAATTATTTCTTACTTCTTCCATTTCTTTTTTAATTTAGATCCTAATCCTCTTTTCTGTAATTGATGTTCTTCATAGTCAATTGGTTCTAATTCACTTTCATCTGCTTTATTTGCAGCCAATACGACTTCATTGTCTGTGTCATCAGAAGACACAAACACTGTCAACACGACAAGGAATAGAAAAGTAAGGAAAATGAGCTACGAAAATGAAAATTGAAATTAATAAAATACAATGAACTCAACCTTAAAATTAATTACCTTCATGTTGAATGTTGTAAGGTAAACTGACAATAATTGTAGTTTGTAGTTTATATACAATTTTAATGGTGCATAGTTCAATTTATTACGATAAAATGGACCTGAAAATCGCATTGATAAGTAAAATCGGACAATTTTTTTCCAAGAATTAAATAACTTGGTTTTCCCAATCACTTTGATCATTGTAATGTTTTATCGAATTGCTCATATTAACTTTGAAAGTGCGTAACTTGCATTACGTGAAATTGATAACCTGAAAAATAATATTAATAATGATTCAGCGAATGTAATAAAAAACTGTAATTATTGTAATGATGCGCAAAAAACAACATTTTATAGTGAGTTGTAATAACATTGCACTGTACAATAAGTATTCAAAAATTTTTTTAAGGTTTTAAAAATTAATTTTTAAAAACTTATAAATTTAAAATAAATTAATAAAATTTAACAAAATTATAAAAACAGAAATTTTATTCATTTGAAAGTGAAACTTGTCATTGTAAAATTCGTTGCTAAAGGATTTTGCAAAACCTTTGCAGCTTTAAGTATGTTTTGTTTTCGAACCATAAGAAAAAAAAGTAAAGAAAACAAAGATTTTATTTGAAACAATCTTAATTTTAATTTTCTTTTTGCTTGTGATCGGTTTAAAATTGAAAAATTGAAAGTAAAAAATTAATTTATTTTTAAAAAGGTAGATTTTGATTATTCCTTCTAATTTCTTAAAAACATTGAAATTTGATATCATTTCAAAAAAGTTTAAGGTTTCAGTATTTACACCCTAGTTAAAGCGTGACTAGTTATTTCCTAAGATATGATGTAGCATTAAATCTAGCAGTTTCGGATTTCCATTTTATAACATATCAGACAAATTGAATTCTGAAAATTAAAAAGTAGGGAAAGAAAAAGTACAACACGGGTTTAAAAACACTGAACTAATAAAACAATGTCAACTCCAAAAAATATTAAGAAAAAACGTATTTTTACTTCTGTAAACCTTTCTCTGTTTTATAAATTATAATTTTTTATAAAATACAGTCGATTTATTATTCCAGATTGATTGAATTTCGCGCCAATGACGTCTGACGATTGGATGGACGGACGGCACTAGCGCGTAAATTCCAACGGGCAGTTCTCTATTTGCACATGCCCGAAATTGGGACTTCTAAAAGGTGGTGTACTCATAATTATCTAAACCATGCTTAAATGAAATTTAAGGTTAGTTTCTGTTTGGGATCTACAAAGTGTGCCCAAAAACATGAAAAACCTGGCATTTGAAAGCATTTTCTCCGCGCCAGGAATATAAATATTTTCCTACCCGCATCGTTACCAAAAATTTATTAAGCAAATATTTTTTCATCTAAAAAATTTTAATAAAATGAAATAACACCAGAAACATGGGATTCAAACATGGGCATTCTGTTTACTTTACCCGCATTTTACACAATAGCTACTGACTGCACTGCAAACTCAAGCAAAAAAAAATTTATTTTATTCTTGAGGTACACGGTGCCATGTACAGATTGAGATCCAAGGCATTGTGTACAGACTGAGATACACGGTGCCTTTTAAGTAGTCACTTTGTAGATCATAAACAAACTAACCTGAAATTTCGTTTAAGCACGGTTTAGGTGATTATGAGTACACCACCTTTTACAAATCCCAATTTCAAGCATGCGCAAATACAGGAGGACTGTTCATTGGGTTTTATGCACTTCTCGAACGGCTGGAAACTTAACATTACATACGACGTCATAAAATGGAAGGCCTGAATGTTTCCCACTTGGGAATTTGCTCTACTAGATTTTAAAGATTTTAAAGAATTCGTTACCAGAAGCTACACACGGATCTAATTAAAAAGTAAGTTCCTGCGATTTCAATCAACATGTGGAAAAGTGATTCTATCGGAATCGTAATCCATATTGAAAATAACAAAGGGTCTTTTATTTTCTTAAGCCATTTGTAATGTTGACCAAGTTGTTGACATGTTGCTAAGATACTTAATACAAATAACTCGAATATTTCAGGATTTTTAAATGGCTGACAATCGTTACTGTATCGATTATGCTCGTTTGGGAACTTCAGGATGTAAGAAATGCAAAGTGAAAATACAGAAAGGAGGTTTGCGAATAGCTAAAGTCGTGTCGAATCCATTCAGTGATGAAGGAGGTGATATGAAGCAGTGGTATCATGTTAATTGTATGTTTGAAACTCTTAAAAGAGCTCGAGTTACTACTAAGAAAATCGAAGGAGCGGATGATTTAGAAGGTTGGGATAATGTTAAAAAAGACGATCAAAAAATGATTTTACAGTGTATTAAAGGTAATTTTTACGATTTATTAAAACTGTGTTAAATTTAATGAATTACTTATTTTAGATTTTGAAAATAAAACTGCAGCAAAAGGAGGTCAAAAGAAAAATTCACCAGTTAAAAAAGGAAAGGATTTGACACCGACAAAACAACCGACTTTACAAACAACTCCAAAGAAAATAAATCCGAGTATTACTACTCATCCGAAACATGTCGATAATTCTTTTCGCCAATTTCGTAAATTGTGTGCAAATATTGCGGAGGAAAGTGGATATAATGCGAAAACTAATATTGTTTCCAAGTTTCTAACTGATGGTGCAAATGGAGGTATTTTTATAATGTTTTTAAATGGTCGCTGGAATAGATCCGAAATACTTTTTGCTCAAAAAAGGATTTACTCAGAAACTAGAAATTCAGTAAATTGGAAATGGAATAGATTAGAGATGGAAAATTTTAGAAATAAAACTGCTTAAAAAAGGAATAACTTAGAAATGAAATAGTTCAGGTTTAGAATGGCATAGGAAAAAATTATTTCAAACTGCAATTTTAATTATGTAAAACATCTAGTGGAATTCTATTGCTTATATAATCAATCATTTTTTTCTAAACTGTTTTTCGATTCCTTCGTCTCGTTTAATATAAACAATTTCTTCCGAATCGAAAGTCATTTTATGCGCGTGTTTGGACCCGTCGATAACACGCACTCCATCCCGTTTGCATAGTGGTAATTTATCGACATTACAATCTTATTATTCAACTAAAATCAACGATAAGAACCTTATCACCTTAGATTTTATCATGTCATTTTTAATGCCCAGTTAATTACTATGAATTTTGTGTAAGATTATGATAACTACTGCATTCTTTGGATTATTGTTATTCAAAAATTTCCTAAGCTATTCTACTTCTGTGTTATTTAACTTCTGAACTGTTCCATTCCAAAGTTAAGACATTTCTGAGTTATGGTACTTCTGTGCTATTAAAGCTTCTGATTTATTCCTGTTCTGAACAAACTTTTTCTGAACTATTTTGCGCTACCTTTTTAAATACAAATTATGAATTTGTTAACTCTACGTACTTATATTTTTAGATGGTTTTAAAGGTGATTTATACTTATGGGTCAAATTATTATTACCTGGAATTGCAAAACGGGTTTACAATGTTCAAAGCAAGCAGTTAGTTAAATTGTTTAGTAATATTTTTGGCACTTACCTCGAGGAAATGATCGAAGATTTAGAACAAGGAGACGTGGCCGAAACTATTAAAACTTTCTACGAAAAATCGACCGTTTGTCCTTCGGTTAACAAAAGTAATTTGAGTATTCAGGAAATCGATGATTATTTGGATGAATTAGCACAAATGACCAAAGAAGATGATCAAATGAAAGTTCTGAAGAAAATTACTAAAAGGTATTTGCTATTTTAATTTACTTTCAACTGAAAATAATTTTTATTTATTTCAGATGTACATCAAATGATTTGAAAATGGTTATTAGGCTTATTAAACATGATTTGAGAATAAATTCAGGAGCTAAACATATGTAAGTTTTTTTTTAACTTTTTTTTGACATTTTCTTGTTTTTATTTAACTTATTTCAAACCCAGACTCGATGCAGTTCATCCAGATGCTTATCAGGCATTTCAAGCATCGAGAAATTTAAAAGATGTCATCGATTCAATCCAAGAACAGTCAAAAATTGATGGTGGCAAAGGCTCACCTTTAAAAATTAAGGCATCGTTAATGACACCCGTGTTGCCTATGTTGGTAAGAAGAATAAACCATATCTTAAACAGTACGTGTTATGTTTAAATTATATTAAAGGCCGAAGCTTGTAAATCAGTGGAATACGCAATGAAGAAATGTACAAATGGGATGTTTGCTGAAATTAAATATGATGGAGAACGAGTTCAAGTTCATAAACAGGGTTCAAATTTCACTTATTTTAGTCGTAGCCTTAAACCGGTACTACCTCATAAGGTATGTTAAACTGATAATTAATTTTTGAATAAGTTTATAATGGTTTTTTTGAAATTCAGGTACAACATTTCAAAGATTACATTCCTAAAGCTTTTCCAAACGCTACTGACTTAATATTAGATAGCGAAGTGCTGTTAATAGACACCAAAACTGGTAATCCATTACCTTTTGGTACTTTAGGAAAACACAAAGTAATGGAATATTTCAATTAGATTATTTCAATAAATTATATTATCTTTAACTTTTTAAATAGAAAACTGCTTTTAAAGATGCCAATGTTTGCCTTTTTATATTTGATTGTATCCATTACAATGGCGAGAACTTAATAGACAAGTGATTAATTCAAGGTCTTTAAAATTATGTACAAACTCATGTTATTTGTAAATCAATTTCAAGGCCTTTAAAGAAACGGAAAGAAATGCTGCAGCAAGTAATGCAAGAAATTCCCAACCACATAATGTTTTCGGAAATGAAATTTATAACAAAAGCCAAGGAACTTGAAGATATGATTACAACAGTGTTACGAAAAGGATTAGAAGGGTTAGTTTTGAAGGATGCTTTGAGTATTTACGAACCTGGAAAGAGACATTGGTTGAAAGTGAAGAAAGATTATCTCAATAAAGGCTCGCTCGCTGATACTGCTGATTTAGTTGTTTTGGGTGCATTTTTTGGTACTGGAAACAAAGGTAATTGATTAATGATTATTATTATACAATAAACTGTATAATTTTATAAAATTTTCCATATAGGTGGTATGATGTCTATTTTTTTGATGGGATGTTTGGATTCCCATAGAAATAAGTGGTGTACAGTTACGAAAGTGCATGGCGGACATGATGATGATACTTTGGATCGACTTCAAACCGAATTGAAGATGATAAAAATTAGTAAAGAGCCAAGTAAAGTTCCTAAGTGGTTGGATGTGACTAAAAATATGATTCCTGATTTTGTGTGTAAGGATCCGAAAGTAATTTATTGAAGTTCAGTGTAGTAGATTTTTGTGAGTTTTTATTACTTGAAATTTACATTAAAGAATTCACAAGTATGGGAAATTACTGGAGCTGAATTTACGAAAGCGGAGATTCACACTGCTGATGGTATTTCGATTCGATTTCCACGGGTCACTAAAATAAGATATGATAAGGATTGGAAAACAGCGACTAATTTAGAAGAACTAAAAGTATGATAGATTTTAAATTAATTATAGGCAGTTATTTTATTATTATTTTTAGGTTTTGTTTGAAAAATCAAAAGATTCTAGTGATTTGCCAGATATAAGTAGTAGCAGTAGTAGTAAAATGGATTTACAGGATTATGATCATTACGATAGTGACACTGATGTTGATGATAATTCGATTTCCGACACTGAGGACACATCGAAACAAAAATCACCTGTGAAAAGAAAGAATATAAATGCAGATGATGATTCTGATAGTTCACCCGTTAAAAAAGTTATTTATTTATTAATTATTATTTTGTCTAATTTTTAATTTTTAATTTTAAAATAGTCAAAACAAACAGTTTTGAAATTTGCCAAGTCGCCATCTAAAGTGTTGCAGCTGAAACCCGTTTGTCAATATGGTGCAAATTGCTATCAAAAGGCAAAATCGCATCGCGAGAAATTTGAGCATCCATCAAACAGCACTATTGTAAAACATCCAACAAAAAATGTAAAATATTATAAAATATCTATTACAGTATTTGATTTTAACTTGAAATTTCAGCCATTACCGGATATATTTACTGATGTTGTTCTGTATATATCGAAGGATGAGCCAGATTTCGACGAGTTGAGTCGGTATGTAATAGCTTATGATGGGGAAATCGTCAATGAATTGAATATAGAAAATGCAACTCAAATTGTCACGAGTGATATTAAAACAGTAAGTAATTTTTGTTTTTATTTTATTATTTGTTTCTTAAAAATAAATTATATTTTGAAGTTAAAGAAAATTGAAAAAAAGATTTCGACCAATGCAGAGATTGTTGGAGTTGATTGGTTGCAAGCCTGCATTAAACTGCAACAACTTAAACCAACTGCACCATACATTTTACTAAAATAATATAATAGTTAAGGAGTGGCAAATGCCATTTATTATAAGTACTATTATTGATTATTAAACAAGTCCACGAGTAGAATGAAAATTAGGAATATTCAGGTTTTATTCTGTTGTGTTTTGTCCACAATATTGCACTAAGTACATTCAAAGTTTAAAATATTCTGCTTTTTAATTAAGTTTTAGTTTTATTCTCTATTCGAAAAAATGAGATAAAACAAAACTCAACTAAAACTCAAAAAAAAATTAAATTTGGATTGCACTTATTATAAAAGCACTATTTTTTAAATTTTTAAGCTATTTATCATATTTTATCAATGTTTATGAAATTTCTGTCTAAACACATGGACATATATACCCATGTTTTAATATATTTGTTTATAATTCAAAAATAATTCTACATTTATTTATACAACTATAATGAATAAACTTGCATATTTTATTTTATTAATTTAAACTAAATACAAAAAGCAGTCTTTACTTTGTTCAAGTCTCTCTATGATCAAACAAACAAATGCTTGATTTACAAGTAGTATTGTTATTTCTGCTATTTTGGCTCTACACTAAAATCCTGAAAATTTCGGCATTTTGGAGGTATTTAATCTGCAATGTAAATCATCTAAAGAAGCAACTAATGGCTGAAAGTTCTTGACCAAATCAGAACACTGACTTCGGCACTGTCTATCGATAATACAGGCACATCTATTGATGCTATCATGTGTAAGTCATCAAATGAAAAGTAAAAATGCCCTATACACAACATAGTTTGAAATAGAAATAATGGTTAATCAAAGAAAAATTATAGATTAATTTAGGTAATTAGGAATGAGTAGAGTTTTAATCCTTCAATCAGAATCCATTTGGGAGAAATCTGGTGGCAGCAGTTGTCGTAATTCCACCTTCAATAGCTTATATTAAAGTTGTTGCTGTTAAAAAACTTGTATTTCAAGACAGAAGAAACTAATTAAGTGAAATTCTGATGCAATAGTAATATTTTTTTTTAAACCATAATAATATGTGATTGCTAAAATTTGAAAAATTTGAAAATTTTAATTTTGAATGTTAAATTTTTAGGAATTATATGTTGATAAGTGAATAAGTTTGGACATGTTATTCTAAAATTTTTATAATTTTTGATATTTAATTTCTGAGTGATATTATATGAAATTAATCATTTTTTTTATAAAAACTTTGATTCTAAAATTTTTATAATTTTATTATTAATTTTCGAATGATGTAATATAAATTTAACCCTTTTTCTTTTCTGATAAATTATTTTGTAATTTTAAGTTTGTAATTTTTATATGAAAATTAGGGTATTTCCAGTCGAATAAAAAAAGATTTGTTTTTTAAAACTTTTTAAATTGGTTTTTATTTACTTTTTTGGGAATCAAGAAAGAAAAGTGGGGTGGGGGGAGATTTTTTAAATAGGCAGAAGTTTGTACGGCGTTTATTGCCCATCCCACTGCTGCTAGCAATTAACCCCTATTAGCACAAAGGGGTAAACGATACATGGGGGGATATTTTCTACAATCTTTTAACAATAATATTTTAGACTTTGATAGAAAAAAATGATTAAATAAAATAAAGTTTGAATGGGAAGGGTTAGCAGTTGAATACTAACAAGCAATTAACTCATTAGGGTTGGGAAGTTTGTGCAGCGTATATTATCGTTGACGCACAAATCGTTGGCGGGAACCAAGAATCGTCGTACAAAATTGTCAATGGGGGAGTTGATAATCATTTTTTGATTGGCGGACCGCGCGCACTATTTGCCCAGAAATAAATCGCGATTGTCGAATCATCGCAACCAAAGTTTTCGATGAGATTCAACTAAAATTTTAAGGATTTAATTGAAAATTAGGCATCATAATTTAACAACCCTTTACGTACAAACTTTGAAAAATAAAATATGATTTTATTTCTTTATATTACGTAACGAACTAATCGCGCACATCGTCGGCGGGAGCCAGGGCATCGTTTGCGGCAGAAATTTGTCGTGATCGCCGTACAAAAGTCTTGATAGGAATCAGTTTTTGATCGCCGAGAGCACGCGCACCATTCGCGGCAGGAATATATTGCGATTGTCGTAAAAATCGTAAACAAAGTTTTCGGTTGAATGCGATGAAAATTTTAAGAAATTAATTGAAGATTATTTTATTATTCACATCTTTGTAACCAAAGAGTGCAGAGAGTGCAGAGAGAAAAACCGTTTAAAAAAAATTTAAAAAAAACTTTATTACCCTGTTTGTTATAATTAAATAATTGAATGTTTGACCTTGTCACATTGATTATGTGTGTGGCACCAATGAGCAATCATCTTGATTTGAAGATACCAAAAGTACGTCTTGGCCCTGGTAAGCAACCGTTGATAGCATCATCACAAACTGTTTGATGTAGGGCTGGCAGCAGAAGAAAATCCCTGTGTCGATCCGGTGCATGGGTTACATGCATAAGTCGTTTGTCCCATGTCGATATAATATTGTTGGGATTGGTTTTGAGTAGCCGATTGGATCCGCTGTTGACACTCTGGATAGTAAAATGCAACTACTGCCTTGGTAACAAGAGGTGCAATTCTGAATGTGCTAATGACTGTTATTCCCCGGGATTGTGTGGTTATGTTTCTTATTTCAGTCATTAAATTATCCCATGCAATATACGAAAACAGTGTATATGTATACGGACAATTCTGTAAATTCCAGAGTGATTTCATTCCATTCGCGATGACCCCCAGAGAATTGGATCAGAACCCAGAAAATTGGATCGGAACCTAGATAGGTGTAAAATCCAGAATCGATAGTAAACCGGAAACGAGTGAGTTAAAAGTTTAGAAGCAAATAATGTAATTACTTTATCTGACCCAGATACTCACTTTGAAGTCCGGAAGTCCTTGTCCTCGACCTTCAGTTCAGTGTCGAGGGTTTATCCCATGTCGATGTAGTATCGATGGGAAAGTGTTAAGCAGCTGTTGAGCAGCTGTTGGATCCGCCGTTGACACGCTTGGATAGTAAAATACAACTACTGCCCTAGGTAGCGAGAGGTGTTGTTTTTGGACGCACTAATGACTGTTACAGCCCGGGATTGTGAAGTTATGTCTCTTGTGATTGCAGCCCCCCCTAAGCTCTGATTTTAGATCGTGTGGTTGCACGATGAATAAAGTCTAAATATAAAAAGGTTTTTGAAATGAATTCATTCCAATCGAGATGTTCCACGTTTTGAAGGAATTTGGATCGAAATCCAACCCAGACATTCCCATACCAACCGGACAGATGACCAGATTCCAGATTCGATGATTATGTTCACCAGAACGAGTAAGATAGGATTTTTAGGCTAATGTAGTTACATTAACCACAGCCTATTGCTCGCTCTATTGGTATCAAAACCTCTTTTTGCTCGACCTAGAGTTCAGTGAGAAAAGCCCCCAGACGCGTATAAATTAAATAAGTGGTTTTGCCGCCTTGTTTTATTAAGGTTCGATTAGATTGCAATAGTTAGGATTCTTGTAGTATTCGGTTTTGTGTTTGTTGTGTGTAAACTTAATGTTAGTTTATCTTAGTTTAGTTTGGCTAAGCTAGAGTCCATTTTGACTCCATATCCTATCAATGATAATATTTAGTGATGGTGATAAGAACCTGATTTGCTGATTTGTATGAGTAATGTTAAAAGCTTTAGTAACCTTGTAAATAAAATGTGAATGATTTGAGAAAAAACAAAGTCAGATGAATTCTTTAAGGGACTGGGTTTTAGTGATTCTTAACCATAATGATGGCAGGGGGAAAAATCACGATCACAACCTGATTTGCGATATATAAAAATTTTGGCAGAAGCTGAATATTAGGCAAGTTTCCAGCAAAAATGACACATTCATGAATCTCTGCATATAGTACGTTACATTTTTATTCAGTTTTGACATTAAATTACAATCTTACTTACGAAAGATTTGGTAAATAGTATTTATCAATACATGTCATATCTATCAAATAATTATTATGATCAAAGCCTGGGATGATTTCTATTGTCGCATCACCTCGTTCAATCATAGTACGTAAACCAAATGTATCATTTACATAGATCTAAGCAATTATATATTAAAAATTATACTTAAAATTTAGATTATTTTATTGATTTTTACATTTGACTTATTCATGGGAATAATATTTTTGTTTTCATCCGGATATTCGAACCAACTAAAAATTAGAAATTTACTACATTGCTTTACTTTTAGAAAAATTGATATAAAGGTATACAAATAGATATAGCTTTTGACCCAACTGACAGATGAGAATGTATTGCTACCTATGAAGGTAGAAAATGTCGCTATTTGTATTGCTTTATAAGACCATGAGTGTGATTATATTCATTATCACTTACGTTGATTCCTTTGGTATTACTGCACTGTCAGATCCTGAAGCAAAGAACTTGGCTTTTTTTAAACGCAAAAAGTTTTGTTTGTATGCTAAAATAATTTTTAAATAAATATAAATCAATTACAAGATGTATGTACAGTAGCAGAATACATGTATAGAATTTGAAAAAAATCATTTATGATTTTTTTCTTACTTTTTCTTGTGGCTATAATTTTTAAAAAGAGCAGTACAAAAAAAATGCGACTATAAAATGTTCAGCTGATTTGTGAAAGACTTTATCATTGTGTTTTGGCATGCTCGCTAGTATCACGCGCATGGTGATAACACCACCTTTCGCACGGACAGCATGATCCGACGCCCAGTATTCATGCATTACCTAGTGCAATATACTCTGTGTACTCTCAGTATATTGCGCTAGGTGCAATATATTAAGAGTATTAGTATGCACCAGATGCCGAGAGAAATAGCAGCTTTTGGTTATTATTATTTTTAACTCTCTTTTATTATTAAGAAAAATATGAAAAAAATAAAAAATTGTCAATAGTAATACCATAAGAGTCTGGGGTATTCTCAGAGTAATTGTAACGGTAAACCAGATTTTTTCAGTCAGAATTTGTTTCGAACACAATTTGACTTCGAAATGTCAAAATTGCAGGATTTGAATAGTTGTGAATGATGTTTAAGGATAACCGGATTTGTTTCGAATTTTTCAGGACTTCTTTCAACAGATTTGTCTTGAAGGTTAGGTGCTCCTTATAATTTTTCCACCAAACTAAACTATCCCATACAAAAGTTTTTATTTTATTTCGCTGAATCAAAACATATTTGTGAACTAATTCCCATATCATAAATCAGATCAAAATAAATCCTTCGTAACAAATCCAGGCAAACGAAATCCCATTCGTAACAAATCCAGGCAAACGAAATCCCATTCGTAACAAATCTCATTCGAAACATGTATGCTTGAAAAAGAATGGTCATAGTCTTACTAATTGCTTGGTCTGCTGACCAAGCACTTGCTTGGTCAGCACTTATTATGGCTAATCTCAAATAAATGCAGGAATCGTTTTTCCCTTTACATGCTTTATCAGCTTGCCATGGCAGTGGTATGATGGTTAGTGCATTTGCTTCTGCAGGGCCTGAAAGGTATGAGTTTAAGTCTAGGCCAAAGTTGAAAGTTTTTATTGGACAAAGAATGTATAAGCCAAGGGCACATGGAACTGCTAGCCATTGGTTCAAGATTTGAGTAGTTATCCTGAAACTTTAGAAATCACCTTAAAATGGAAGAATTTCTAAAAGGAGAGCCTTCTCCTTGACGTCAGTGTTTAACCAAAGCATGTATAATATTAATACTCAGTTGGCGGTGGTGGTGGTCGTGTCGGTGGTCGTCGGTGCCATTGGCTAAAACGATGGTAGTTGCCGCTGCGATTAGTTAAATCAGCATTGACATCATGGGTGGCAATATGAATTGGTCAATTGAGACCAAGAAAAATGTCATTGTGACGTCATGTGAAATTGAAAAATTAAGAAATGGCTGCCGATCTAAATGCCAGCCAAAACAATATCACAATCGGAAATGAAATTTATGGCATTTGAAAAGACACTACAACCACCACCACTACCATCATCCTTGCCAGTGAAGCAACTACATGCCTCTAGTAATAACTAAAAGCCATGTTAATTAAAGAAAATTTTAAAAATATTTGGAAAGTAGAAAAATATTTTTTGAAGTTAGAAAGTAATACTTAATAATATAATGAATGACTTAAGAAATCAACTGGTAATAAGGAAACTAACAACCAACCAGCCACATTCGATTTACTGTTCTCAAGAACAACTGTTGATTACTGCTCTTACAGTTTGCCATGGTCACCAGTTATATAGAGCACCTTAGTAATCATAATAAGCTAATTGCCAACTTGTTAATACAATAAATACTAAAGCATTAAATTGTCAATTAGCTTATTCTAGGATTGGAAAGATCCAAAAAAAATTTTTCTCACAGGGTCTATACATAAAGGCAAAATATATTTTACCTGAAAAATTGCCATGAGGTTTCTGATTGTTCAAAAGTGGTAAAAAAGACGAATACTTTAAGAAATCTGCCTCCCTGTTTGGATCTTAAGAAAAGTTATAATTATTCACTACAAATACAATTCTTTTTTTTATCTACCATGCCAATATCCAGCTGCTGCATAAACATCTTGACCGGATTTACTATAAAAAAGACTGAAATAAACAATTTAAATAAGTATTATTAATGCCATTAAAATATACATATTTCTCTTCTTTTACTTAGATAACGCAGGTGCTGTAAGACTTGCAGGGTTTAATTTTCCCAAAAGACTGATATTAGTTTCAGGTACTAAAACAATAAAATATTAAATAATAGTAACTTATTTATAAAACAATTTCTTACTCTTAAAAAATATGCCATGTAAATAAAGAATTTATTTTTACACCCTCATGGGCGTTTTCATTTGCATTCTAAGACTAAATTGTGTAAGGTGAAAGTCAATTGGGGTTTTTAATATTAGTATAAATGTGGATACCATCTCGTTACCTAACTCAGGTTAACTCAGGATGTGATGACATCACATCAGACAAAGTGTCAGACACCTGTCGGCTTGTATCAAATCATACAAGTTGTGGTTTTGAAAGTTTAAAAAATGAATTTATCTGAAGATAGAATAAACGTGGAACCACTGGACGATGATCAAGACAATGTAAAGATTATTACCATTTTAAAAGACGCTGCCAAGGACCCACAAACGCATGAATTCTTCTTAGCATTAGGCTTATACCCGCGTTACGCCATGTTCCGCCATGTTTGATCTTGCCGAATGGGGTGAAAAAAAGTGTTGTTCTCGCGTGACGATGGTTAGTTGAATTCTAACCATAGAAACTAGTTTTTTTTCTAAACAGGCCAATTTTGCATTGTATAGTTTGGTGATGCTCGTTTGACTTCTGTCCAAGTTTGGCGTTATGCATAAATTTGTATGTGTTTATGACTTTCGATTCATAACCTTTACACTCCTTTGTGTTTCAGTGTCGCAAGAGGCATCCAGTGACATCGAACTTTTTCGATGCTGCAATGCAACGGAAAAATCGAAAACAATGATCGAGGATGGGTAAATCCCGGATGAGGACATCTGAATGGATACAAAAAATTTTGGCCCACCAGTCTTAAAGTCTTTGGCAAAATTTGCACTCTTAGCTTTCGAGTCTGTTCCAGATGAGGAGAAAGTGAAATCTCTCGCAGAGGAATTTCAACCTCCGTCCAACACAGAATTTCTGAGACCGCTGACGATCCAAACTAAAATTTGGAAAAATTGAAGCCGGACGCTCGCAATCTCGACACTGCCGTACGCAAGGTCCAATCAGCCCTGTTTACGTCCTTTGTCATCATTCTCGCCCAAATAGACATGCTTAAAAACATTCCGGCTGATGACTTGTTGGACAAGCTCCAACCGTGCTCAAAACAATCTTCAAAAATTTGTTCACATCGTTAGAACAGTCTGCATACGTCAAGTGGTCTATTAAATTCGGCGAGGAGGGAGGCAATGAAGCCGTCTTTCACGGCAGACTGCCATGACATCATTTCTGCACCAGTTCTCCATAGTAAACTTTTGTTTCCTACGGATTTGGTTTCCTCGACTAAAGAAGCCAAGAAAAAAGCATCCGTCACAGAGACATTGTTCGGAGCTCTGACAGAGAAACGAAAGCCGTCTTCAGTGGCTAAGAGTCATTTTTTCCAACAATATACGAATTTTACGTCATCCAGACGCTCCGGACGATAGACACGATAAGCGCAATACACGTCCAACATGTTTTTTAGGCAAGGATCATAACCGCTCTTGTCGTCACTGGTAGTTCCATTGCCTTTTCGAGCGGAAGGTGCCATGAGATAGGCGAAGAACTGGAAAATTTTTACGTCTGACGAGTGGACCCTTCAACAAGCAGGTGAAGGGCTGTCGTGAAACCGGGCTGTACCGCCATTGACTTTTAATGCTACCAGAAATGTCTCTCAACTCAGGATCATGAAAACATGCAAACAGCCATTGCACAGCTCAATGACATGGAGGTGATAGAAGAAACTGTCGACAAACCTGCTCAAACAGTAAACCCCTATTTCTCGGATGGAAAACCTGACAATTTTTTCCGATTTATATTGAATCTTAAACGTTATAATTCCTTTTTGCCGCACGTTTATTTCAAGATGGAAACTTTGTGGCATGCCCTTTTCCAAATATATCTGGGCTGTTATTTTTACTGAGTAGGCCTCTCTAATGCCTATTATTAGTTCATCTTGCATTTAGAAAGTTTTTGAAGTTTTGTTGGGATGGTCGTCTTTTCCAATTTCGAGCCCTTAAGAATAGGCTGTCCCTTAAGCCCTGGATGTTTACGAAACTTATGAAAACTCCATTTACCGATTTGCCTAAACAGAGCTACACCAACTCTGTTTACATCGACGATACCTTAGGTTTCAAGGGGTCTTACAGTGAGATGATTAACACGAGGAATGCCACGTTAAATTTGTTGTTGTCTAAGATTCACGGTAAATTGAGAAAAATATGATTTAACCCCTTCCCACAGAATAAAGTTTTTAAGGTCTCTTATAGATTCTCACAACATGTCGGTTAAGCCCACGGAAAAGAGGATCTCTAAAATCGTAAAGAAGCTTACCCTTTTTTCTGCCTTGTGTTCAAGCACGATTTGGGAACTTGCAGGTCTTATCGGGAAACTGGAGGCTTTATGTCCAGCCTGTGATTGTGATGCTTTGCATATCAAACCGCTGGAGCTTGTTAGCAATAGAGCTGGTGAACTCCAAGAGGGATCAATGCCGTGTTGCCCATTTCCACTAAACTACAGTCCATTGTTGCCTGGTTGTCTAGGAATATTTCCCATATCTTGCATCGTATTTTTCAACCAGAGCCTTCTCTTTTTCTCTCCACTGATGCTTCTAACACGGTCTAGGGTGCAACTATGGGTCCGTCTTCCACTAATGGGCAATGGGGTCTCCATGAACAATACCTACATATTAACGTTCAGGAGCTGTTAGCAGTCAAATTTGGTCTTCAAGCCTTGGTGCTTTCGGACAATGTACATGTGCATGTTAGGTCTGACAACACAACGGTTATTGCGGGTATCAACAAGCAGGGCAGCACAAGTCTGTTTCCCATAATTTCAGACATTTAGAATTGGACTTTGAATCGAGGTATTTGGCTTTCTGCATCATTTATCCGTGGGTGTGAGAACTGGTTGGCAGATAAGTTTTCTCAAAAAATCTCAGACGACATTAAGTGGTCCTTGCAGGTGGGGGTTTCTAATAGTTTACAGTTATTTTGGAGTCTTTTTAAAGTCAGATACACATTTGCCAATTTATGCAACCATAGTCAGTTTTCTTACAAATTATTTTAGCGCGGGATACAGCCATAGCGCGCTCCTCAAGGGGAAGGCTATATACAGAGTTTCAGTTTTTCTTGGTTCAGTAATTGGAGTTGAAAAGTATAATGAAAGAGTCGTTTAACCTTCGCACTCCCATATCAAGGAAATCTCCGATCTGGGATCTAGTGGTGTTGCTCTTGTATCTGCGTAACATCCCAGTTACAAAGCCCAACTGGTGGAATTTCCGTAGAAAGCTCTTTTTTTTCCACAGAGGCTGTGACAAGAGCCTCTGTCACAGCCTCTAGATTGCAGTCACTACAAAAGTTTGATCTCAACATTTTGCAAATTTCCATTGGGCTTCCACATAAATTCCAAGCTCAAGCAATCCAGGGTAGGCTGTGTTGGCAGTTCGGTTTTTATTTTACGTTTCAATCAGCCAGACCTTTGCCCTGTGCAGCTGTAGAACATCTTGTTGCAAACACTCAATGTTTCAGGAAGTCGAAATTGTCCCTGTTTCTCACTTGTGGTGCTCCCATGCGCCCTTCAACGAATACCATCATGCCTTGCATTAAATTTAAGCTGAGGGGTGCTGGTATCACAAAAAGTCATTTCAAATCTCACTCGGTTCGAGCAGCGGCCACTTCAAAAGCCTTTCACAGGCACGTGCCAGTCAACGTAGTCTTGCAAAGAATGGGCTGGTCATCGGAATCGACCTTTTATAAACATTATAAGAGGTTCCTCGGTGGAAGGAACATTTCTGATCAGTTCTTCAAGGCCGTCCTTTCCTAGTACAATGCATGCCTTGGTTTGGTTAATTATTTATATTATATATATTATTTATTCTAACTTATGTACTTGGTCCCATAAATTAAATGCATTAAATACCTTGTTTACCAAATTGCCAAGTGCTCTAAATTCTGTAGTTAACTTGAGTTACATAACAAGATGGAATTATAAATTAAACAAACTTACCAAGTGAAGTTTGATAGCAATTTCATCAACGAGGAGTAATGACGAGTTAACTAGCCCTCCCTTCCCTCCCGTGTGGGTTGCACATTTGGACAGGCCATCCATAGTATGCAACTCCATTGCTTGACAATTCTAAAAGCTGATAGATGCGCTGATGTGATGTTATCTCTAGTTAACCCTTTGTTACTCCACGCCGATGGAATTACTATCAAATTTCACTTGGTAAGTTCATTTAATTTTTTAATTATACAAGGTGTTAAAATTGATTAATTCTACTATAGTGAACATTTTATACCAAAAAACTAGTGTGGAAAGTATTACGTTAAATTCTGATTGGCATTTTTAACATAGTAATAATGCTAAAAAATAATTTGTCATGCTTAAACTTAGTTTGTCCAATTAAAGTGCATAGTTACTTCTTGAACCTTTAAATTAAGATTTAGAAGTAAATTCCAATACGCCAATACGTGTCAATATGTCCGTAAATAGGGAGCAATACATGCCAATATGTCCATAAATAGAGAGGTAATGATTAATTGCTTCAAGTGAAGGAATGTTATTACCTGGTAGACCTATTTCGAGTCTTTAGAAGCTAGAGAACCCCACAGTTTCATGTGTATGATTGCTCTTAGATAGTTAGGGTTAAAGCTAACTCTAGCCTAAAGAAGAGAGTACATTGTGCAATACGCTCAATAGTTGGGTAGCATCAACCTTCACAGATTAGAGAGGATTAACTGGCTATAAAGTGCCAGTGCTGAGAGAGATAAACTCCTTTTTATGTTTTATTATCTGTTTGTTCTTAAGAACTGATCATATTAATTACGTATTTGGCACTGATTGACAATAAGCCTGACGTGGAGATACCAAAAGTGGAGCTTGACCCTAACATGTGACTGTTAATAGCAACACATTGTGGCTCTGTTTGAGGCAGGACCGGCATCTAAAGGAATACCCCACAGCGATCCGGCACATGAATTAACGTCTGTAAGTCGTTTGTCTTGTATCAAAATTAAGTTGATGGGATCGTGTCAGACAGCCAGTTAATTCCGCTGTGGACACTCGAGTAGTGAAATGCAACTGCTGCCGTGGTTAGCAAGAGGTGCAGTCTGACTGCACCAATGACTGTTATTTCCCGGATTTTGTAGTTAGGCTCTTTTTCTACTTTTCAGCAACTGAAGTATCCCATGCAATTGCACAGAGATAATTCTACTCATGATGTGGAATGAGTCCATCCCTTCTTTAGTGATTCTTGATAGCCATAAAATACGCTAACAAAGGGTGAGATAAGTGCTGCATTCACACATCACTATGCTCACTATATGTCCTTATAACCTGATGATGTCCATCCAGACCAGACGTATGCCGAAGTTAGCAAGTAGATGAACTAGAGAGTTAGTAGAGTTATGGATTCAGAATAATGTATCTATATTATCACATGCGATGCAATGGGCAAATGGGCTGTAATTAGATGCAAGATGATGATGATGATGATGGCTGATGATGCACTATAAAAACAGAAGGTGCCAAAGGGGTGCCAAAAAGCACCTAAAGGTGCTTCAAAGTGCTATCAGATGACAAATCGCACCTTTTCAAGCAAAAAGTGCCTTAAATGTGCCCACACCTTTGAGGGCATCTTTGTCTTTTCTAGAGTGCCATTGTCTCTCCAAAGGTGCCATTTCCACCCAAGGGTGATTACATCTTTTAAGGTTGGCAGTTATATTTTCAGAACTATCAACTATAATCTCAAACCCATATGCATTTGTTTAAACATAATATAAAGCAAAGTACTGGTTATAATAGATTATCATTTTATTTTAATATGTAAGCAATGTTTATATGTGACAATTTTCCTTGTGCAAGGAAATTTTTATCTTATAAATCATTTACTACACATTTAAAAATTAGACGTGCAAATAATCTAAACTTAAAAACAACTTAAGATTTGGTCATTAACATTTTGATCAAGATAAAGATTTATTTGAAAACATAGATGGATTGGAATCTTGCTATGAGCAAACAACAAATATAAAAAGTTAAGATGACTTATTGTAAATATGTAAAATGCATTAAGTTTATATTCTCTAAGATTAAGAGAAAAACATGCCATTCCAGCATCAATGTGTTCTAATATAATTTTTTAACATTTCAGTTATTGTATTAATCAATAGATTACTGTTAGAATTGTTAGTGCTGGTGATCTAGTGGTTAGCATGCTTGCATCTAAACCCAAAGTACATGGGTTCAATTCCTAGCCGAGATCAGTGGTATTTTTCGGGTAAGAAACGAAAATGGCAATTTTTTGAAAGGGGCTCTAAGCTGTTGGTCCCATGCTTGGAAGATTTTCCTTGCATAATAACAACCTCTAGAGTAGCAAAATTTCCAGGTGAAAAGCTCACCCCCTGGCTTTAGTTTTTAATTTTAATTTTAAGTGAATTAAAGCACCTAATAAAGATAACTGGAATATGGCACCTATACAAGATGAATGCTTAACAGCACTCATTTAAAATGGGTGACTATAGAGCACCCTTATAGTGATAGTGATTTGAAGCACCTCAAAAACACGTGTATATGAAGTCACCATTTAGGGTGCTGTATATGGGACAGTCAAATTTACCCCAACAGGTGTCAAATGCCTCCTTTTGTTTTTACAGTGTCACATGAGTGATGCCAGGCAACAGCAGTGTGTGATTAGTTGCAATAAAACAATTGCGCTATAATTTCTAACAATTTTGTCGCGAGTTCACAAGACCAAATTGTGTCGCAGTACGACGCGATTCTCCTGTGAATCACATGTATCGTGCTGCAACGCGAAAAAACATAAAATTTGCATCGCAAGGCACTTATGTGAAATAGGCTTTAGTATTAATAAATTGTTCTGTTTTGAAGTTTTGATAAAAGAGCAAAGTCGAATATTCCTTTAGATATCAGGTTTTAGTGATTCTAACTTAAAATATTTAACTTGAGAAAAATCACCGTCACAAATAAAGTTTAAATCAGATTTAAAAAAGAATTAGTTAGTTTTTTTTAGATATTTAAAAAAAAAATTATTTTATATACTAGTTTTCATTAATTTCTAACAAATATGTATAATTAAAATTACTTAGGGTTAATTTTTAAAGCAAAACTATAATATAATTATTTTAAACTATAAGTGAATTAGAAATCAAATTCTTAGTCATGTCAGACAAAATTCATTTAATAATAATCATGTTCTTATTTAACTCCTGATAGTACTCTTGTAAGATTAATGTCAATGTTTTTACAGACATTAATATTAATGGCCTGTAATGGGGTTAATGTTAATGCCATTACATTTTTGTATCAAGCTTGCCACTTCTCTATTACTTTCACTTTTAATACCACGAGTGGTTGTGAAATTATGAATTATTTTCACGAATCAGAGACGCCAATACTTGAAACTGGTAGTACCGCAGGCACCCTAGTTTCAAGTATTAACATCTTTAATGAGTGAAAATTATCGTAATTTCACGAATATGAGTGGTATTCAAGGGATTATACCACAAATCAAACTCCAAAGCTAGCCAAAAAATTTATTGCGATAATTTTTTCATTCTGCTTTCTGATTAGTTGCTTTAAGAAAAACCAAGCACTCTCATTGGCTGGAGTTTGATGAGTCGTATAAACATTGTAATTGTTTTAGCTGTTTTTTTTATCTGCACATATCCTATAAGTTTACACCATATTCTATTAAATAATTTGGAACATTGATTTACACTTAAAACGTATTCACGTATTCACGTATTCATTTAGATTAATATTTTAAGAATACTTACTCCCGAATACTCCCAATTGTGGACCAGCAAGACTGACATAATTATGAACTGGATGATTATCAGTCGTTTCAATTAATGCTCGACCAATCAGTCCTCCTGTTTCAATGAATAACAAAGATTTACAAAAAAAAATCGTTTTACAAGTTAAGAAATAATACCTTGTGAATGACATAGAAAGTTCACTCCATCGGGATACTTTTCAAAGAATGGCTGGACAGCTTTACGGTTCATTTCAACAACTTCCCATATTGGTAAATTACTGGCTAAAAATGTATATGGCTGAATTTTGACGCATTCGGTTCCCGGTCGTTGTTTTATGATCGCGGCACATATTATATCCCACGCAGGAGTAGCATCATTAAGGCCTGGAAAGACAAGAATTGGTAAATAACAACATCCATGACCAAAGCAAACTAAAAAGCAAGCGAAAAGAAATAAACGATCCATGTTTGTTGTTTGAGTTAGTTATGTGTGTGATCGCATTTTTATATGTATTGACAAAGTATGTACACAAAGTCAAAAATTAAATTGAAATTGCTGATTCATGTTTTTATTACATTCACAAAATTGCATGCGCAGATATAATAATTTTTTATATTTTAATATAATTGAAACAGCACTCGTGTAACTATTGTATTTCCGTGTTTTATCATGAGTGTCTTTTTGTGCTGAATTAAGTTACGTGCTTCGCTATTCAAATGACAGACGGGTAGGAATTTCTCACAATGTGTTTCCGTCTTTGAATTCAATCTGTTTCCGTGACTATAAATTTAAGCAGGAGCTCAAATAATTACAGTAATTCAATTTTGAAGTAAATTGCATTTGGAAAAAGTATTAGGAAACTCGTCGTTTTACATATTACGCCCTTCTTGCTATATAATTTTTGTTTATTTGATTTTTATTACTTTTAGGGCTGGTTGCATCAATCTAGGTTAAATCAGTAGTTAAGGAATTAGCCTAACTAGCAATTCTTAACTTTTCTTTAAAAAATTGTGTTGCATAAATTAATCTCGAGTTAATTTAAACATTGGTTAATTAAACAATGAATTTTAACCTCCACTATCAATCGATGAATATGATTGGCTTAAACGTGATCATATGATCTGTACTCTCTCTAGAGAGTGTGGAGTATTGTATATATATATGGGTAGGGTCTCTAGTTAAAGATTTAACTGGCAAAAACTGGGCAGTTAAATTTTAACTTTTATTAAAATGCAAACCTCGATTTGTGCAACATAATTCATCCTAACTAACTTCAGATTATATCTTCCTTGCAGGCGGGCGCCGAACAGCCTCGCGCCGGCCCTGATTAAATTCGTAGTTATTAAAGCGATTGGGGTCTGTAGTAACTCCTTGTCAGAGATAAAAGACTACCTGAATAGTATAGATATCTCAACTTTTATCAGGCACTAATCACCTGACAATTACCAATAGAAATAACGATAATGCCATTTCGAATATAGCCAGTTTGTTTTGACCAACAAATAATATGGCATTCATGTGAAAAATGCAAAGATATTTTCCTGTTTTAAAGTTATAAAAATATAGAAAAATTTAACTTTTTTAGTTGTATTTGACAACTGAGGTCGTAGTTATAATGTGGGACTATTTACAGTATATGCCCATCTATGATTAATTTTCTGGGAAAATTTCTGGGGAAGTTTTTTGCAATTTTTAACTGTGATAGTTTTCATAAACATGTGACATCATTAAAAAAATTTCTTTACACTTTATCCTCTATTTATTAATTTTTAATATTTTACATTTTTAAATTCAATCTTCTATTTTCAAATAATACAGGAAGGAAAAATTACAAATAAATTATATAAAATCCCTATAATAGCTATGTGAGCATTATATAAACATATTCATAATATATTTTTATTCTTTTCACTTAAAAAATATAAAATTTTTGAAAATAAAATTTTGTTTAAAAACCTGAAATTTAAAACAGGATTTGATACAATTTATAAAATTCATAAATTATAAAGTTAAAAGGGATGAATTTTCATGTCCATCTAAAACTTTTATACTTTTTTAAAAATCTTTAAACAAGTTTTAAATTCTACTTTTGACGGTAATTCTTTCCAAGGTCATATTTAATTGCTATTTACTAAGAAACTCTGGATATATCTGACTTCTTTTTTTATCAAAACGTTATAATGCTTATTTTATCTACTTTAAAATCTCTAAACAATTCCTACGGATACCTATAAGCCTATAAGTGATTTCCCTTTTATACAATGACTATATTAACCATTTACAATCAACATGTAATCAATGATGCAAGTGTTTATCACCATCACTAAATATATATACAATAAAGCTAACATGATCAATTACGAAAATAACACACTAGCAAAAGATATTGCGCCTGAACCTAACTATGAGTCGTAAACCTATTAGCCTGTTTGCGCCAAGTCAAAAAACGATATAGTTATAACTCACGATAGAGTTATAAATAGTGTAAGGTTCACATGAACAGCAACAGCTTGCGCAACAATTGCCTTACGTTATGCAGATACAACCTTACGTTATGCTGATTACTGATGTTGTTTACAAGATGGATACCGTTTTAGCTCTAGCACATTTAAGTGAAGAGGATTTAGAAGATTTTTTAGTAATTCGTGCTATAATGAATTCATTGCACATGGCTAAACAATTATACAAAACGCATACATTTGATATCATGTCGATTCCTGCTGAAAATTTTCAACATTTGTTCAGATTTGAGCGGTGTGATATTTTTCGTTTAT